>JACGAQ010001590.1:0-56250 GCA_014119065.1 Orius insidiosus
TCACAAATACGTTTAAGGATCACATTCCACAAGTCTGGTAAAGGGGCATTTCAGGCTTAACAACTGAAAAGGAATGGTTTGCGATGATACTAGACATTGATGTTGCTACTGTCGATTTGATCAGTGGAAGTCTCGATACAGTCATAAAATTGAAATATTTTAAGGATCACATTCCACAAGTCTGGTAAAGGGGCTGTAGCGGTATGCCATCAGCTGATATATATCAGTTCAGTTTAAATAAATAATTCATACGAATTAACAAATATTATTTCATACGAAATATATATTTCTTCTTCAGGGCATTTTCAGGCCTAACAACTGAAAAGGAATCTTCCGTTTGCAATGATACTAGACATTGATGTTGCTACTGTCGATTTTAGCTGCTGGAAGTCTCGATTCAGCCATAAAATTGAGATATTTTAATGATCATGTACTTTTTCCACAAGAGGCTTAAAAAGTTTTCTTTTCAACTGCGTATTGCAGTCCAGAGCCGCCGGAAATGAGTCAGCTCTTTTCCTCTCTCTATCTGATATCTTAAAAAAGAAGGGAGGAGATCTTTGTTACACATTACAGGTTTAAAACGTGGCTATGGTCAAACATCAATGTCAAAAGATAAACATCCAGATAATAACCGAGACAATTATACGAGTTTCGATGAGACTGCATTTCATCCACTTTTTAAAATATTTGATCCTAAAATAGTTCAACGACACCGGTTCTGTTTAATTCAACAACTTGTATCTTAAGCCTAATCTCAAAACCACCTAAATAAAAATATTTATCGTAAGATTTTGAAGGGAACACAAAAATGGGGTGGCCAATTTGGCGCCATGGCGCCGGGTGCTGTGGCGATACGGATAATGGGGGAGAAGTTGAAGGCTTGCTAAATAATAACAGGGCACAAATCCATCGAGTCATTCTCACTAACGACAGAAAAGGCCACCTATACGCCAGAAGAAATAAACAAAACGCGTCCTCGAAATAAACGTTAATTTAAACAAATTAAAATTTTCTATAGACGGTAAAACGACCTTTTGTTCAAATGCCAAAGTGACATTAAAGTATGAAGAAAAAAAATTATTTTTTCGTCGAAGACGCTGAAAGGAATGGAGAGCAATCATTATAATTGCATGGGTTAGGCACGCATTAGGTTTAGGTAAAGAGGGTTTCTTAAGTGGTATTCGATTACCCCCCGGCTTATCGAATGCTATCGTAATAGGAAACAAGAGGAGCTACCGGAATTCTCTTCTAATGACCTCCCAGATAAAACAATCGATGGTACACGACTACCGTGCTACTCCTTAAAAATTTTCAGGGTCTCTGTTAAAAAATTTTTAAGATGGAAAGATTGTTTATAAAAGAAGATTGTATCCGGTAGAAAGCTGTATTGAGGGTTATTTGAATATAAAACAGGGTGCGGAGACAGGAGGCCATTACTCGATTCCTCCTCCAAATTGATACGTCTGGCGCAGGCAAATTGCCCTTCGTCAAGAGGCCCGGAGAGTGATTCGAGGGTAAGTGTCGTCCTTTCTACTCAAAATCTCTTGTCATCCACTAACGTATTATCAGCTCAAAAAAAATCTGATTCCCACGGAGAACAAACAGATTTAAAAATCTGAGAATCAAAGTTGCTAAATTGTTTGGTCATTTTATTTTTTTTGTTAAAAAAAGTGTCGTTGTGTAGAGGGGAAGTACAATGGGAGGCTCTCGAAACAGCAACGAGACGTGGATAATCTTGAATGGAGGAATCTGGATCGAAAGCGTGTAGTGAAAGGGAGGAGGGTGGTGAAGCGAAAGGCGTTGAGTGGATTGCCAGCTGGTGGTCAATTGAGCATCGAAAATCCCATCAACTTGACAACACCCCGACACTAGACTCTTTATAGAAGACCGCACACAGTAAAATATTGAATCTCAGCCATTGACTCCCTTATTTCTGTCGTTTCGAATTCATTGCGAATTATTTTTCCCTCGGATTTCAGATGGCGGTCTGCCAGTCGATCAGTTCGATTCATTGAGGCGATGGGTCCTACGAAATATGCTCATAAATTTAGTTCACCGTAGAAAACGTCCAAAAAGCAACTAAAATTGCTTTTCAATATTGCTAGTTCAAAATTGTGTCTCCCTACTAAAAAGAAAATAATAATTAAAAAGTGGCAATTTTTTTTACACCAAAAATTCTTAAAAAATATAAGGAGTAATTGGTGAAAATTTGGTGAAAATCGGATTAACGGTTCGGCCGCAGCAAATTTTTTAAAATTTCAAACAGCCATAATATCTCCGCCATTTTTTCGAAATTCAAAAATCGCCCTCGTTGCAATCTTCTTCACCGGCTAAAGAAATTTGTGTGAAATTTTGGTGAAAATCGGTTGAAAACTGTGGCCGTAAAGTGTTCCGGACGGCCGGACGGAACCACAGACAAAGTTTAGATCGATAAAAATATTCGATTGACCCTCCGGGGTCTCAAAGACTCTTCCCCAAAAACTAGACGGGATGGTACCCTTGGATAGCCTTGTTCAGTGTAGATCACACTGATTAAAGCAGGCGAATGAGGCAGCCAAGGTGCAGCACAATTGCCTTGCGACAGGCTGCCGTCAATGGAAGCAAAAGCTCCTCGAGGCTGCAATCTATCATTAGAGAATTGGCGACCCTGTCGACCCAAGCACCAAATTCCTTTGATGTCACCACCTCAGTGGATCAGTGTTTTTGGTGGTTTCTAAAACTGAGAAAAATAAAATCCAAAACCAGGATAAAAAGATTTTTTTTTTGCCAAAAAATAGAGGAAAACGCCTAAAAATAGGTGTTTTTTTCAGCAGAAGATGGAGGATAATGCTAAAAAATCCGCTAAAAGAGTGTATTCTTGTCAAAAATTCTTGTTTTGGTGGTTTCCAAAACTGAGAAAAATAAAATCCAAAACCAGGATAAAAAGATTTTTTTTGCCAAAAATCGAGGAAAACGCCTAAAAATGGGTGTTTTTCCAGCAGAAGATGGAGGATAATGCTAAAAATCTGCTAAAAGAGTGTATTCTTGTCGAAAATTCTTATTTTGGTGGTTTCCAAAACTGAGAAAAATAAAATCCAAACCAGGACAAAAGATTTTTTTTTGCCAAAAAATCGAGGAAAACGCCTAAAAATGGGTGTTTTCCAGCAGAAGATGGAGGATAATGCTAAAAAATCTGCTAAAAGAGTGAATTCTTGTCAAAAATCTTGTTTTTGGTGGTTTCCAAAACTGAGAAAAATAAAATCCAAAACCAGGATAAAAAGATTTTTTTTTGCCAAAAATCGAGGAAAACGCCTAAAAATGGGTGTTTTTCCAGCAGAAGATGGAGGATAATGCTAAAAATCTGCTAAAAGAGTGTATTCTTGTCAAAAATTCTTGTTTTTGGTGGTTTCCAAAACTGAGAAAAATAAAATCCAAAACCAGGATAAAAAGATTTTTTTTTGCCAAAAAATCGAGGAAAACGCCTAAAAATAGGTGTTTTTCCAGCAGAAGATGGAGGATAATGCTAAAAATCTGCTAAAAGAGTGTATTCTTGTCAAAAATTCTTGTTTTTGGTGGTTTTCAAACTGAGAAAAATAAAATCCATAACCAGGATAAAAAGATTTTTTTTTGTCAAAAAATCGAGGAAAACGCCTAAAAATGGGTGGTTTTCCACCCATTGGAGGATTGTGCTTTAAAATCTGCTGAAAGAGTGTATTCTCTTCAAAAACTGATGAGAACAATTGTTTTGGATGAAAAAAAAAGGTGTTTTATTGGGGATTCAATCGTTGTGCGACCCTCTTCCCCACGTTTAATACTCTTAAAGAGTTCTAAAAGCCCTCAAGTTGATAACAATTATCAAGAGGCTCGAGGCCAACAACAAGTAATTATTTGTTTGAGAAGAGACTTGAGACGTCGTTATAATCCACTTCTTTCCTACTACTTAAATTATGTTTTGATTGACAAATTGATGATTGACAGCTCCTTGTTCCTCGCCCGCTCATTCACGCCTCTCCTCAAACTCACTTCTTCCTCAATTTTCAGTTAAAACGTGCTTGAAACTTCATTTTTTTCGTCAACTTTTCAGGCACGAAGGAGAATTCTTTTGTCCTCAATTGGCTTACGGAGAAATCTTGGTTCAGGTAACATTTGAACGTGATATTTATCTCTTCTTTCTAGGTAGATTTGAAATAAAAATATCTAACGTCGGTAGGCAAAATCAAGCTATAGTTTTTCGTTTCACACATTTTTAATACCTAAAAATCACCTGAGAAATAGGCAAATATTCTAAGCGGATTTTGTTAGTCGAAAAACCAATGAAAACATCCAAAAATCCTGTAACAAGATTTATAGGTCGAAAAACCCAGGAAAACAAGCAAAATGCGGTAAAAAGGAAGTTTAGACTAAAAGAAGTGGTTAAAAGCAAAAATCTGGTTAAATCGTGATTCATCGGTGGGAAAACCAAGAAAAACGTCCGAAGATTCGATAAAAAGGTGGTCTATTGGTAACAAAAAAAAACTTAGTTCCCTGTAAATTTGATAAAAAGTAGGTATTTAGGATGAAAAATCGACAAAACCTTGAAAATCCAGGTTAATAAGAGAATTTATCTGTTGAAAAACTATGATAACCTTCAATTCCTTCAGTTTATCTATTGTATCATAAATTCGTAAAAAATATAAGGGGGCACACATCTCATCCGAAAGTATTCTCGTCCTAAAAATAATAGAAAAAGGAAAAATATAAACCGTATTCTCGTCCGAAAGTATTCTCGTCCTAACAGGCTACGCCCCTTTTTAGGACGAGATGACAGTAGGACGAGAAGACAGTAGGACAATGGATTACAATTTTTTAAATATTATACTTTAATAAAATAGAAATCATCTCGTCCGAAAGTATTCTCGTCCTACTGTCTTCTCGTCCTAAAAATATGTGTAAAATAAAATATTACTTAAAATTAAATGAAATGTATTCTCATCCGAAAGTATTCTCGTCCTACTGTCTTCTCGTCCTAAAACTAACGTACAAAAATTGCGTAGAAATGCGGCAGCGCTCCACCGCAGCAAGTTACGGTCGGTTTGTTTGTTTATTTTTGCGAGCGTCGGCTCGTTTTATGACACAAGGGGGTTAATTTTTTTCCTCTCGCGAGGAGTAATATTTTATTTTACCCATATTTTAGGACGACAAGACATTAGGACGAGAATACTTTCGGACGAGATGATTTCTATTTTATTAAAGTATAATGTTTAAAAATTTGTATAAAAATTGAAATTCATTTGTCCGAAAGTATTCTCGTCCTACTGTCATCTCGTCCTAAAAAGGGGCGTAACCTGTTAGGACGAGAATACTTTCGGACGAGAAGACAGTTTATATTCTTTCTTTTTCTATTATTTTCAGGACGAGAATACTTTCGGATGAAATGTAGGCACTCAAATATAAGACCAATGGTTCGGTAGAGCAGTTTTTAAATTTTCAAACATGCATATCTCCGCCATTTTTTCGAAATTCAAAATCGCCCTCGTTGATTTCTTGTTCAACTATTTAGGAAGGGTTGTGTGAAAACGTCAAAATCGGTTCAAAACGTTGGCCGTAATGTGTTCCGAAATGAAGTGCTACGGTCGGACGGCTGGCCGGTACTACAAACAAAGTTGAGATCGGTATAGATCCATAATAGATTTGACCCTCCGGGTCTGGAAGACCCTTCCCCAAAAACTCGACATAAAGGGTAAAACAATAACATCAGGGAGATAAAAGTGGGGGTTTGTCGGCTAATTAACTCTCGGGGGTTATTTTTTCAAAAATTCGAGGATCACTATTATTGGGAGTTTCTGGTAGTAAAGAGTGAACAACTGACCCTGAATTATTGGTACGGATTGTCTGTAATATACCATCTCGTTTATTGAGAAGGTGATGAAATAACTATTATAACTGAAAATAGGGGGAAAAGGGAGGCTCAAATCTCGATGTATTTCTCATTAGAGTTATGGCGGAGGGTTGGCTTGTATTGTATAGCGAGGGTGGCCTATTGACTAAGCTAAAAGGGGGGGGTCTACGCGGTGGGGCTCCCGCCCTTGACTCATGTGTTAATCTGAGTTATGGAGGACTCCCATAACTGTATTACCGGCTCAATACCGTTTCCCTTCTATTCCGAATCGCTCGAAATACAACGGGTAACGGCTCTAACCTAATTCCAAAGTAGACCCCTCAGGCCATGGGTAATTATACGATGGAGGGGACTCATTTTCTGAATAAACGCCGCTCCTGTTAAACTAACGAGCTCTCGACGAGATGACGCATTGGTTTTAAATGATTTCAATCCGACACGTTCCTCAAGAATCAATAACCTACCCTCTTCGCTATTATCCCGTTTTTAGTTTTCTTTTATTAATGACTTGTTTTGACTGCCTCGTGAAATATTCAGTTGGGAGGCGATATTTGATTGAAATCGTCTCATCTCGATTACCCTTGATCGGAAGAGTCGAAGCGCGTAATTCATGCCTTCATCACACTGGAAACCTTCGTTACATTTTAATTGGATCTTTCTCCTCCCATTTACTCCTGAATTGACTATGAATATGATACAACGATATTGAACCTTCACATTTCTCCTGACATCTACTTCAGGGTTTTTCACATCAAACGATCAAAAATCTATCTCCAAATTGCAGGGGCTTCAAAGGCCCCACCTAGAATTTTACCTGCCAAAGGACCCCCTTCACCCTTCTGGACGAGTATCATCGGACAAAAAGGGGGCACACATCTCGTCCGAAAGTATTCTCGTCCTAAAGTATTCTCGTCCTAACAGGCTACGCCCCTTTTTAGGACGAGATGACAAAAGGACGAGAAGACATTCGGACAATGGATTTCAATTTTTATACAATTTTTTAAATATTAGACTTTAACAAAATAGAAATCATCTCGTCCGAAAGTATTCTCGTCCTAATGTCTTCTCGTCCTAAAAATATGTGTAAAATAAAATATTACTTAAAATTGAATGAAATGTATTCTCATCCTAAAGTATTTTCGTCCTACTGTCTTCTCGTCCTAAAACTAACGTACAAAAATTGCTGCGTCGGAGAAATGCGGCAGAGTTCGACCTCCGCAAGTCACGGTCGGTTCGTTTGTTTATTTTTGCGACGATCAGTTCGTTTTGTGACAAAAGGGGGTTAATTTTTTTCCTCTCGCGAGGATTTGCTCACCCAGGTAGGCGGCCCTGGGATGGATGATGAGCTCGGTAGGCGCAAAAAGGAGTCTAATACTTGCTGGGGTGGAACGCTGCCGCATTTCTCCGACGCAGCAAGTTTTTTGTACGTTAGTTTTAGGACGACAAGACAGTAGGACGAGATAATTTCCATTTTATTAATGTATAATATTTAAAAAATTGTATAAAAATTGAAATCCACTTGTCCGAATGTCTTCTCGTCCTACTGTCATCTCGTCCTAAAAAGGGGCGTAGCCTGTTAGGACGAGAATACTTTCGGACGAGAATACAGTTTATATTTTTTCTTTTTCTATTATTTTTAGGACGAGAATACTTTAGGACGAGATGTAGGCACCCGGACAAAAATAGTGAAACGTGGGGACGAGTTTAGAATATCGTGAGGACGGGTTGGGTGCCCGGGGCCCTACAGAAAATCATGGTGACAATATGCTTGTAAGGTCTCGCCCTCGTTTTCGTCCTAATTGATTTACTGATTCTCGATTAATGAATGGTGAAAAATCGGATTGAAAAACCAACAACCCAAAATTGCTTGTTTGATATTATCGAAGTTCGTCCGATTGAATCGATATAGCCTTGATATTTCATGGCCAATGTGGACTGTGAGGATTAGAGAGATTAAGTTGAATTTAGGGTTTTTTCAAAAAGTACAGGGTGGAAACTTACTTGAGTCCGAATCGAGATTGAGAAAAATTCGCGTTTTGGACGTTCTGCGCATGCACAATCGAAAAACCTTTTTGAGATTCGTAATGTGCGCTCAAAATTAACTGCAGAATTAACAACTCTGCTCTGCCAAACACAAAAGATGCAGAAACTAGACCCAAATGAGTGGGGTTCATAATTTAACTTTTTTCTCTATCTTGATTCGTTTACGAGATAACCTCGAACAGGGTGAAAACTTAGTAGTGTCCACCCTGTATAACTTACTGAAGGAAAGTTAGTTTCCATGGAAAAGGGGTTTTCCTATGCGAGGTATATTTTGTTTTTTGGACGCCCCAAAATATGGAGAAATCAATTTTCAAAATTAAAATCGGATCATTTTTGTTACGCCAAAAGGGCCGAAAAATTCCATCTTCCCTATAATCCTGAAAAATCTATTCGTCTTGCTTTTAATTCCTGCATTTCAACTTCAAATTCTAATTCTGTAGGCTTTGAGGTAAGATATTTTTCGCACTTGTCAGGAGGTTCATAGGTGGCTTCTGGGAAGGTTCTCTGTTTTGTAGTTAGAATTTTAAATATTTCCCTTCTGGTGTGAAAGTTTATTGAAAGGTGAGATGAGAGTGGGTTATAAACTCAATACAAAGAGCGTCAATTTATTTAATTGGAATACAAAAGTGTTGATAAATGGGTACCTCAAGAGAGTCGTAGGTAGGTGAAGGAAATGCTCTTTTGAAGGGATCGAGTTTGAATTCAGCGAGCGAAGGAGTTGAGACACGGAATTTCAAAGAAGCTTTTCATTTTATTAGGAGGTGCGGGTGCCTATTATGGAAGTTGCCGGAGACGGGGGCGGCATTGTCGGAATACGCGTAGACCTTAGCGAGAGGGGAATACTAAAGGGCCACCAGGCACACAATGGCGGCTTATGCTTTTGTCATGATAATACCCTCTCTCATTACCATCTGCCAACTCCCTCCCCTCTTTAGCCTGATTAAAAACAGGGCAGCCATCTTGGAATACATTGTCACCTCCGTTCGCTGGGGACTGTGTTGTTGTAATTACATGATTGCTCCAGGGCCCCTTTTCCATTGTCCCTCGTCCTAAACCAACTTTCAGAACCCCCCTTCCATTCATACTCCCACTTACCATAACAGGTAGCCCCCAGGCGAGAATTTTTCAAAATCAAACGTACTTGACTTAGTAATCCCTTTTTTCAGCTTTTAGCCTCCGGTCACAAACTGTATCTCTTTGTAATATCCGGGCCCGCATTTATAAACTAATTGTTATAATTTCGTTTAGAGTAAAAATTTTTGTTGAACATTTTAAGCACCAAAAATCGTCGGAAAATTTTGATCAAAAGCCCGTTCTCGTTATTTTGGCGGTCTTGGGGGCAGTTTTTCCGAAAATTTTTTCCTTTCGAAAATAGAAAACTTGTTTTTCGAATAAAGCATTTTTACTATCAATTAATTAATAATGGAGGAAGAAATGACTGTGATAACGGGTATCTGACGACGCGTTTCGGCTTAAAAAGCCTCGTCAGGTGAGCTATTCCCCACAATCATTTCTATCTTTTCGCTGTGCCCCTATCTCCGAGAGAAAAGAGAGAAATCGTCGCGTTAGTTCCAACACCGGCTATCTCATTTTTATCAATTTTGGCATTGTTTCTGATGGTAAATTTTGTGGTGAATCGAATTCCGTTGGTAATTTAACCCTATTACCAACAGAAAACGCGTAGTTCACGATTTAGCCAACAGGTGATGTATTGATTCCAATGAGAAATTAATCAGTATTTTTACCCTACTGAAAACCTAGGAAAAATGAGATAGCCGGTGTTAAAACTAACGCGACGAAATGATTGTGATAGAGGTAATAGCTCTCCTGACGGGGCTTTTTAAGCCGAAACGCGTCATGAGATACCCGTTATCACAGACAACTTCTTTGCTTTTCCACAATTTTAGGTTTTTCTCTAAATTCAAATTTTAACTCCTTAAAGAAGTTATTGTGATACCCTCCACGACGCGTTTTTGGGGAGGGTCTTCCAGACCCCGGAGGATCAAATCGAATATTGATCTTTACCGATCTCAACTTTGTCTGTGGTTCCGTCTGGCCGTCCGTAGCATTTTTTCAGGAACACTTTACGGCCACAGTTTCCAACCGATTTTCACCCTCCGTTATACTTCCCCTCCTTTATACTTCCCCTCCGTTATACTTCGCCCTTCGTTATACTTCTCGCCCCTATATTGTTCCTTCTCTTCTAGTTGAACATGAAATCAACGTGAGCAATTTTTGAATTTCGAAAAAATATGAAATTTGCTGCCCTCCTAGCTAATTCTCTCTTGTTACCAATGGTTTTCTTTTCTTTTTTTATGTTTCTAATTTATAATTTACCTTTTTAATTTAATAAAAACAGGAAAGAACCCGAGAGGCTATCAAAAATTAGTATTAATGTAAATCAAGCTTTATACTTATTAAAATGCTTTTTAATTATCCTTTCAGTATTAAATGGGTGTCTGTGTGCCCTGAATATCGATAAAGTCGAACAATGGTTTGTTTTTAGAGATGAGGGCGAAGAGGGACGGCGGACGGAGAGGGATAACATCTTAACTACTGGTATTTAGAAGGTTCCTAATGACGAGAAGCCTTTTATCTCGGAAACGTATCTCAAGACTGACAGGAACGCACCAGTCAATACTTAGAAAGGTTAATAGGATTCCCTGTCAGACTCGAGTGACGCTCGATAGCCGATAGTGTAAGCAACACCTTTTTTCAAAATTAACACGTCACATTTCAAAGAAATATTATTTAAAAAATTAAAATAAAAGTTCATTTCAATTTTTTTCCCCCAATCTGCCCTCATTTAATGGGAGGCAGAGGAAAAAAAGCTGATACAAAAATTTAGTCCCCTCATCATAAAACGAAAACCGGTACAAATAGTGTTTTTTCGGCCAAAAATTGGCTAAACGTTTCGCTCAGCAGAGCAAGCCCCGACAAAAACCGGTTCTTTTGATCAAAATATCATGAAATACGAACAAAAATCGATAGAAATGGGAGTTTATTTGGCAAAAACGTAGAAAAACGAACTAAATGGGTGATTCTAGAACAAAAGGTCGAGAAAAACACCCGAAAAAACAAAAAAATCAAGTTTACATTTTAATTTTATTGCGTGTGTATTCCGCAAGGGGGGTTGATTTTACTATCAAACAAATAACCAGAGGAAGAAATGACTGTGATAACGGGTATCTCACGACGCGTTTCGGCTTAAAAAGCCTCGTCAGGTGAGCTACTCCCTCTATCACAATCATTTCTATCATTTCACTGTGAACCTATCTCCGCGTAGTGAGATACCCGTTATCACAGTCATTTCTTCCTCTATTATTGGTTAATTGATTGATAAAAAATGAAGTTTTTTCGGCAAAAAAGTGAGAAAAACTCCATTTGAAGACAACTACCTAAAATCGTATAAAATTAAGGGTTTCTGTGCCAAATAAGCGAGAAAAGCAACTCAACACCGGGTATAAAAGGAGTGCTTTAAAAAAAAAAAAAAATAAATAAATAAAAAAAAAAAAAAATGCTACGGACGGAGTAACGGCCGGCCGGCCGGAACCACTGACAAAGTTGAGATCGGTAAAGATCAATATTCGATTTGACCCTCCGGGGTCTGGAAGACCCTGACGTGGAGGGTATCACAATAACTTCTTTAAGGAAGTTAAAAATCGAAGAAAATGGCTAAGAATTCTGTTAAATGAGTGTATGGGTGTTTCTTGACCAGAAGATCATCCGCATAACATCACAACTAGAAAGCCATGGGATGGACGGTTTGGGAGATTCGTAGGTTTTACCCAAAAAAAATTGAATACCTACCTAAATTAGAGAAAAATTAAGAGAAGTATAAAAACTATAGGAAGGCTAAGTATAACGGAGGGGGAAGTATATGGGAGGGGGAAGTATAACGGAGGGGGAAGTATTTTTCTTTTTTCCAAAAATTTTTTAAGTTTGAATTTTTTTTTTTCAAAAAAGTGAAGTTCCAAGAAAGGGATGTACCTCTCGTATCATTTTGCGAAGCATTATATCAAGGTAGAAATAATGAGATTTTTGCCCCAGAGTGGTCCCTCTCGTAAGGGGTGGAAGTATGAAATTTCTCCCTACTAAATAAAATGACAATTAAAAAAGGACAACTTTTTTACTTCAAAAACTCGTAAAAAATAAGGATTCTTTGGTGAAAATTGGACCTAGGGTTCGGCCACAGCGCAGTTTTTAAAATTTCAAACGGCGGAGAATCGAAAATCAAACTCGTGAAAATTTACTCTTTTCTTCATTGAATGAGGAAAATTATGTGAAAATTCTGTAAAAATCGGGTGAAAATTGTGGCCGTAAAATGTTCCGGATAAATAAAACTTTAAACAGACCTATCTCCCCCATTTTTTCGAAATTCAAAAATCGCCCTTTTTACATTCTTGTTCTCCGACTAAGGAAGATTTCGTGAAAATCGGTTCAAAATTGTGTGGAAAAATGGTACGGCCGGCCGGAAACACAGACAAAGTTGAGATCGGTAAAGATCAATATTCGATTTGACGCTGCGGGGTCTGGAAGACTCTTCCCAAAAACGCGACGTGGAGGGTATCACAATAACTTCTTTAAGGAAGTTAACTATGTACCTAAAATTGTATAAAATGGGGTTTCTTTGCCGGAAATGCCAGAGAAGCCAAAGTTGCTTTAGAGTTTTCGAGTAAAAACCGGATAGTCTAGCGTTAGAGGAAACGTTAGGGCCTACAATATTCAGTACAGTGCATATTTTTCGACTTGAAGGTAGTGCAGAACACCCAATATCCCGTCTGAATAGAGTTTTCTGGGCAACAAATCGAGAAAAACTCCCAATTGGTATATCTGCAACTCTAATAATTTGGTAAATGAGTTGACTTATTACTTTCGTAACAGAAAAAAAGTGTGATTTAATCGCAAAAGAGTGGTTTTAATGGAGTTCGACATTTGAAGGCAGAAGGGAGGAAAAATAAAAGGTCCCCCAGGGGGGCAACAATGTGTGAAAGTAACAATAGATTTGTAGTGGGCGTGGTGCTCCTAGTGTTGCACAATCACTTTCTGTTAAAGCATTACTCGGGTTGCCCACGGAGGCTTTAAAAGGCACAATGGAGATCTGGTTCCTTCGTCCCTTCTTTTATAAAATAGCGTAGGTATTTTGTATCCAAGCCGCAGAGTCGTGAATCCTATCTCGGTCTCGTTTTAACATAATCTTCCCATGGAATCTTCCTCATTGTCACATTCGGGACAAACTTTCTCACCCGCTCAACCATTGTCGTCTTCAAGAGACCTTTTGTCCCCGTTTTCAGAAACAACTTTTCTCTCTCGAGTTCTTTAAAAAATAATTTTGAAACAGAAAAAGAACAAACAGAAATATTATTTGAGTAAACACTTATTTCTTTTGTTGGTTCCCTTTCTTCTTCATCCCTGAGGTGGGCTATCATACAAGGTAGGCTACGGTTGGCGCCGTACAAACCTACCGAGTCATTCCAATTGATACACACTAATTGCTTCAGATAGGCCTCTCTCCCCAATCACCCCTCTCTTCAGAATGTCAACATAATTTTACATTTTTTACTACCTACCGACAATGACTAAAAAACGAAATGGCGCATGAAGATTATTTTTAAAAAATTAAAAATATTTTTAGGATCACACCACGAAATTCCCATCATTTTGTTCTGCCAAGCAAAAGAACACTTTCAACGCATATTTTAAAGACTTCTTGAACGGAAAGTTACAAACCGTTCATCCTATCGCTTTCAAACTTAATAGTAATGCTATGCGGATGGCTAGAAAGATTTAAACTTGACTTAGATCAGCTGGATGCAATGAATTTGAATCGAATAAATAATTTTTACGGTGAAATATGATTTTTTTTCTATAATTTTTAACAGATGATTTCTTCAATTTGACTTTATGAACTTCCCAGGTGTAACCATCTGAAATCTACCTCTTCAGTCCTGCTGGCGCAAGTTTTAAATATGGATTATAATGATTCGTCGCGTTAGTTCTAACACCGGCTATCTAATTTTTTATCAATTTTGAGTTTGGCATTGTTTCTGATGGTAAATTTTGTGGAGAATCGAATTCTGTTGGTAGTTTATCCCTATTACCAACAGAAAACGCGTAGTTTATGATTTAACCAACAGGTTTCATTGATTCCAATCAGAAATTAATCCGTATTTTTGCTCTCCTGATAACCTAAGAAAAATGAGATAGCCGGCGTTAGAACTAACGCGACGAATTGCTTAATTAAGTAGTCATGAAATTAATTTTTTAGAAATTTATGCTTGTCGAATTTAACTTAGATAAATTATTGCGACAACTGCTGCCATATTCAGTTTTTAGGCCAGTTTATTCCGGAACTTCACGGCTCAATTTCATCTTATTTTCACAGAATCTTCTGCTTAAAAATTTTTAGAGCTTTTTTTTTTAATTTAAGAAAAAAGCGGAGATCCGTTCGTCTTAAGTATAATTTATCGTGCAAGGGTCGCGTCTGTACGAAGAAGAAGCCGAAAAAGACATTTTTTTTAAGACAAGAGGTTCTGGTACTTTGCTTAGGACCCCATAATAACTAGTACACTATCCTCCAATTGCGATTTAACTTGATATTGGCGATGTTATAAATAAGGGTTGGCAGTACTGATTACCTTCATTCTATACTAATTATGAAGGGTTGTTGGAAAAGGGGGTGGACAGGCCCTGGGGTACCAAAAATATCCCCACGCTTCTTTCGATGGCGAAAGAAAAACACCCGGTATATCGTATTTTCTTGTGTCTTTCCCCAAAAATGTCCTCATTTTCTAACTGCTTTGACTTTCGAAATTTTGTTTCTAACAACATTGGAAAAGTTAAGAAATTCTCGTTAACTTTAAGAAACTGACAGCCAAATAAAGAAAAGAAAATTGGGAAGAAAAAAATTCATTCGTTTATTATAATAATAATTGTAAAATTTATAAATAATTATAAACGTAATAATTGTGAATTTTATTCAATGAAAAGTTGATAGAAAACTCGAGGGGGTTTTGTGTCCGAGCTTAGTTTTAAGGGATAATATGCAAATTGGCCGGAGTTGGGTGGTGAGTTAATGAAGGCAGTTTGAGAATCGGAGCGGCCATTGCGGGAGGGGGGAAGGAGGCGTCACCGTCGACGGGTTCCCACCAAAAGAAGGCGTGGTTTCTCCGAGACCCTTTTTTGGTGGGGATGAAAACGTTGGAAGTGTTCGGAGAATCCGAGGGGGATGCGGCGAGCATCCCCAAACGTTTCCGAGAATCACCGTCAGAATTCAGCTCATTGAAAAATATGACGTTTTCCCGATAATGACACCCTTTTCTATTCTAACCATCCAAATTATTTCCTTCAAAAATTGTATGACTGAATAGGCATTGTAGGCACCTTTTCGTAAATTCGTAATTTTTAATTTACTCAAAGAAGTTATTGTGATACCCTCCACGTCGAGTTTTTGGGGAAGGGTCTTTCAGACCCCGTAGGGTCATTTCGAATATGGACCTATACCGATCTCAACTTTGACTGTCCGGAACACTTCACGGCCACAATTTTGAACCGACTTTTACCAAATTTTTACAAAATCTTCCTTAGACGGTGAACAAGAATGTGATTTGCGATTTTTGAATTTCGAAAAAATGGGGGAGATATGTCTGTTAGAAACTTTAAAAACTGCGCTTTGGCCGAACCGTTGGTATACTCCTTATATTTTTTAATGTTTACGAAATTTATTTTGTGAATAAAAGTAGGGAGAAATTTGATACTTCCACGCGTTGTGAGAGTGACATCCCTGCGGCAGAAAGCCCATCATTTCTACCTTGACAACTTGAAGGGGAAAAAATGGATAAGTAACTATAAAATTTTTCGGAACAAAAAAAATTCCCCTCCTTAAACTTCCCCTGAATTATACGTCCCCCTCCTTATACTTCCCCCTCCTATATTGTTCCTTCTCTTTAAGGAAGTTTTGGTTGGAAACTATTCAAACTAGTACTTTTTCTCTCGATAGTTATTTTACCCACTTTTTTGCTCTTGGGGAAAACGATCCAAAATTAGTTGGAACGTTCTGACGTCTTATTTTACCAAATCGTCGCGTTAGTTCTAAAACCGGCTATCTCATTTTTTTAACCAATTTTGAGCTTGGCATTGTTTCTGATGGTAAATTTTGTGGAGAATGGAATTCCGTTGGTAGTTCTACCCTATTACCAACAGAAAACGCGTAGTTCACGATTTAGCCAACAGGTGATGCATTAATTCCAGTGAGAAATTAATCCGTATTTTTGCTCGCCTGAAAACCTAGGAAAAATTAGATGGCCGGTGTTAGAACTAACGCGACGAAATGCAGTCGACCTAATTTTCCAAGCGAATTTTTATACTATATCTGAATTTACTGTAATCTATAGCGAGATTGGATAAACGATATCAGAAGTGGGATAACCGATGAACCAGAATTTTTATTTTAATCGAACTCCTTAACCGAAGTCGACTGCAACCCTCAAAAACCGTATTACGAAATAGTTTTCGACGGTGGAAATGACGGAAACGACCTTGAAAACATTATGACGTCATGATATACCAAGTACCTCAAAAATCATTTTTCGACCTTATAACTGAGTGGAATGACGTTATTGGGTTACGCTATCCTCTCTGAACTTTCAACCTACGAGGGAGCCGGCGAATCTCGATATTTTATAATAATTAACGAGAGCTGTCAACATTTCTTGTCAATGTAAACATTAAAATTAAAACGAAACGCAACGGTTCATTTTTGTGCGGAGTCATTCCGGTTGTTTGTTTGCTTTAGGCAGATGGCGACGTATCAATGAAAGTTTCAACAAGTTAAATATTATTTAGTCACTTCCTTCCTCAAACACTGACACCTCCATCCTCAAATATACGCTTCGTGGAACACGAAAAAGAGTGGGAAGGACGACGAAAAAACTGAAGATTTTATATGATTCTTATTTTTGCTAACCAATATTGTGTAGAAAATGCTTTTATTTTAAAATTACAATGAAATGGCACTTTTTTAAACAGGCAAAAGAGATCCCATTATCATTCAACTTAAGTAGTGCTTTTTACCTTTTTCATAACTTTCGTAAGAAAAAAAAATTTTCGGCTCGAGCAAGCCGTAATCTTCAGCCACTTTATTGACCATATCTGTTAGTGAAAGGATTTAGAAGTCGAAACAACGATTTTTAGATACCATCCTGGGTGCGATGGATTGATTAGATCGTTAAAAAGAGTAGTTACCAACGAGTTTGAAGCGTGACGAAATTAGGTGAGAAAATGTAAAAATAATTTGATTGATTTTCTTTTTTTGTGTTTTCGTTTATAAGCGGTTATGTTCAAGGGATGCTGGGATCTTTTAAGAGGGGAGAGATCGAGCACCCTTTAGTACAGCCCTTGTCCCAATAGAGACCGCTAAGAGCATCACCCTCGGATTTTCGGATCATTTGTGGATTTTAAGTTTCTTCCCATCGCTACGGGGTCATTTCCCTCGGATTTTCTTCCAAAACACCCTTTTGACACCCATTTTATCGGTTTTTCGAGCGTTTTCCGCAGTGTTTATAATTTGGGAGACACACATTTCATCGGTTTTTTTAAAATGATTTTCACTGTTTTTAGTTCGATAGATCAGTTTCATCGGATTTTCTGACATTTCCTTCGGCCTTTCTGCCGAAAACACCCTTTTGACACCCATTTCATCGGATTTTTGAATTTTTCCACAGTTTTTAGTTCGATTGATCATCGAATTCTCGAACATTTCCTTCGTTTTTTTCGGCCGAAAATACCCTTTTGACACCTATTATATCGGTTTTTCGAGCGTTTTCCGCAGTTTTTATAGGCTTAGGAGACACCCATTTCATCGGATTTTTGAACGATTGTCCACTGTTTTTAGTTCGATTGATCCGTTTCATCGGATTCTCGAACATTTCCTTCGTTCTTTCTGCCGAAAACACCCTTCTGACACCCATTTTATCGGATTTTTGAATGCTTTCCACTGTTTTTAGTTTGAGAGACACACATTTCATCGGATTTTTTAAACGTTTTCCACAGTTTTTAGTCCGATAGATCCATTTCATCGGATTCTCTGACATTAATTCCTTCGTTCTTTCGTCCGAAAACACCCTTTTGACACCCATTTTATCGGTTTTTTTAGCGTTTTCTACAGTGTTTAGTTTGAGTGACACTCATTTCATCGGATTTTTGAACGTTTTCCACAGTTTTTAGTTCGATTGATACGTTTCATATGATTCTCTGACATTTCCTTAGGTCTTTCTGCCAAAAACACCCTTTTGACACCCATTTCATCGGATTTTGAATGCTTTTCACTGTTTTTAGTTTGATAGATCAGTTTCATCGGATTCTCTGACATTTCCTTCGGTCTTTCTGCCGAAAACACCCTTTTCACACCCATTTTATCGGCTTTTCATGCGTTTTCCACAGTTTTTAGTTCGATTGATCCGTTTCATCGGATTCTCTGACATTTCCTTCGGTCTTTCTGCCGAAAGCACACTTTTGACACCCATTTCATCGGATTTTTGAACATTTTCCACAGTTTTTAGTTCGATTGATCCGTTTCATCGGATTCTCGGACATTCCTTTCGGTCTTTCTGCCGAAAACACCCTTTTGATACCCATTTTATCGGTTTTCCAGCGTTTTTCGCAGTGTTTATAGTTTGGGAGACACCCATTTCATCGGATTTTTGAACGTTTTCCATAGTTTTTAGATAGATTGATCCGTTTTATAGGATTCTAGGATATTTCTTTCGTTCTTTCGGCCGAAAACACATTTTTGACACCCATTTCATCGGATTTTGAATGCTTTTCACCGTTTTTAGTTTGTTAGATCCTTTTCATCGGATTCACTGACATTTCCTTCTGTCTTTCAGCCGAAAACACCCTTTTGACACCCATTTTATCGGGATTTTAAAGCGTTTTCCACAGTTTTTAGTTCGATTGATCCGTTTCATCGGATTCTCCAACATTTCCTTCGTTCTGTCGGCCGAAAACACCCTTTTGACACCCATTTCATCGGATTTTTGAATGCTTTCCACTGTTTTTAGTTTGAGAAACACCCATTTCATCGGATTTTTGAACGTTTTTCACAGTTTTTAGTCCGATAGATCTATTTCATCGGATTCTCTGACATTTCCTTCGTACTTTCGTCCGAAAAAACCCTTTTGACACTCATTTTATCGGCTTTTTGAGCGTTTTCCACAGTGTTTAGTTTGAGTGAGACCCAATTCATCGGATTTTTGAACGTTTTCCACAGTTTTTAGTTCGATTGATCCGTTTCATCGGATTCTCTGACATTTCTTTCGGTCTTTCTGCCGAAAACACCCTGTTGACACCCATTTTATCGGGGTTTTTAAAGCGTTTTCCACCGTATTTTGAGAGACACCCATTCTATCGGCTGTTTTCCAAGGTCTTTCTGCCAGAGAAAAGCCTTTAGGTTGTCTTCCCTTGTGTTTTACTTTTCTTCCTCCCGTTTTAACTAAGCACTTTAGTGTCATTCAACCATTAAGTGAAGCCCTGAACGGTTTTTGATGCGGGTCCTCTAGACCCCCAGATCTCGTCTCTGAAGCCGGCCGGCCGTCTGGGTTTCCCCTGCTCCGTCTTTTCGGCCGCTCAGCAAGTTTCTATTTATACCTTATCTGGAGATAAACGATGAGAGTTTGAAGGGTGAGATGGGGAACTCGAAGACGCGGATTCCGCAAAAACAAGGAAATCCATAGCCTCGAAACCGGATAAGAAAGAAGGGAGGGAAAGTAAATTGAGTGAAGAGAATAGAGATCTATTATAGAGAGCGAGAGAACATCGAGGGGCCGCTATTTTCTCTCGGATTGGATGCCATCATTTTGAGTGATGCGAGTCCTCTCGTTTCCACGTGCCACCGAAAAAGGAGTTTCCTCTCATTGTTGTTGAAAAACGGGAAGGCCTCCGCCTCTGACCGGGACAAATATAACGCACACACATTTCCGACGTGGGAACGGAACCACCTGAAATATCTTTCACGGACAAAATTCGTCGTCGGTGCCCCCGGCGGGTTCCTTCTTATTTCGTCCCCATGTTCGTCCCCATCTTTCTTCTCAAATAGCTTTCCTTATATTTCCGCCTCACCCCCCGGCTTTTCCTCTCATTTTTTATCTTCTTTCATGATATTTATGAATGATGGAATCAGAAAAGAAAAATATTTAGACATTTTTTAAAGTTACAGGGGTCATATGACTAGTCAAATCAACTTGAAATTTTGCGTATTATGAATCTGAAAAAAAAAAAATTGTTGTCGCTCTGGGACACCCTGTACACCAAAATCAAAATTCGTTGCAATCAATTGAGGCGCTCCGGGTACGAAGGGCGAACTCAACAAAACGTAGTTTCGAGATATTCCCATTTTAAAGTTTTATGTTAAGGGCGAACTCAACAGAAAAGTCATGCCCTGGAATGGGAAAAGGAGTAGGGGTTGTGGACTAGGATGTGGAGTTCGCCCTTCGTACCCGCTCGGATATCGCAGTTAGAGCTTTGCATATCGGTTTTTACGTATTTAAAGGGGAAAAAGGGCGAACTCAACATAAAAATTATATGGGTGTATTCACCAAGAGGTCTAGAATCTGAAAATGAAAAAAAAAATTGTCCGATGTTGAGTTCGCCCTTCGTACCCGGAGCGCCTCAATTCTTCGTCAAAAACAAGGAGGGTTTGCTGTTTTGTTGGTACACCTTATCCTTAAAACGTTGTTAACTATGTACATATACTTACTGAATTAACATTGAAAGTAAGAAATTATGTAAAAGTTAAAAATATATAATAAGGTTTCCTAAAAGTTGAAGGATTCTTAGTTTAAATATTCATAGAGGCTTAAAATGTGAACCGGAAAAGGGTTTTTGGTTTGTTCTTCGTCGTGAGGATGACTTAGGTATTAATGGAGGATGGAGAATTGAAGGGGGTGGGGAGCTCTTCTTCAATAAATATCTTTCAAAAGTGGTAAGCCGATTGTAAAGGGGCGGGACTGTTTTTGCATAAAGCTTCCGACGCCTTTTGCTCCTTCTCGTCATCCCTTATTATTTTATGATAAGCAGGATGGAACATTTCAGTCCTTCCCTCCCTCGCACACATCTCTTGAATAAACTCCCAAGGCTCATAACATCAACGCCTTGAGTGACAAGGATAAACTCTGGATTTAGAGTTAAGAAAAACAGTCTCAAAAACGTAGAAATTTCGACAAGTTTCTATCAAGCAAAGAGAAATTTTTGTTTTGCCCACATCTCTTTTGGGATAGGATCTTCTATAGATCTTTCTGGAGCATGCGCAGAAGAAATTGCACGTCAAATTAGACGTATGACTTCAGATTTGACGGACAAACGATTTGAACGACGTCAAATTTGACAAATCCTTTTGCGCATGCTCCATGAGTTTCAAACTACTACACTAATAATCCTACCTGACTAACGGTCGACAGGATTTTAAACGTGCCAGACCTACAGGGCTGCTAACAGAACATTTTAAGTTTTAGAGAACTTTTTCGGATTTTTTTCATCTCGACTTCGTGGTTTTTAAGACCTCAGGGCTGCCAAAACAACGCTCCTTCGCATTAGCTGTTCCTACAAAGTACGGGCGTACCGTGATTGCGCATTTTTTTACCTGCTCCAACATTTCAGGCACCGTGATTGCGCACAGGTAAAAACTATTGGACACCGTGATTGCGCATGGACATAAAATTTTAGACACCGTGATTGCGCATAACCAAAAATTATTTGACACCGTGATTGCGCATTTGATTGAGCAGGAGGATTGGTCTAATGGCCTTTATGGATTCTGATTGGCCAGGAGGAGGTGGTCTGATGGCTTTTGAGGCTTTTGATTGAGCAGGAGGAGTGGTCTAATGGCCTCTATTAGACGTTCAAAACATAGGTTATGCATAATATTTACCGTTGGGCCTTAGTTAAAGTGTTTATTCCCATAGTTTTTCTTCCGTGCGCAATCACGGTGTCTGAACTTTTTTCCCCATGCGCAATCACGGTGTTTGGAAGGGACTTGACTTTTATTGCAGGGATTAAAAACCCTAGTTCCATGCGCAATCCCGGTGCAGCCCAAAGTACAAACAATAAAATCAAGAAATTTTTGTATTACCCACATTCTTTTGGAATAGAATCTTCTACAGATAGATCTTTCTGGAGCATGCGCAGAAGAAATTGCACGTCAAATTAGACGTAAGATGACTTCAGATTTGACGGACAAACGATTTGAACGACGTCAAATTTGACAAATCCTTTTGCGCATGCTCCATGAGTTTCAAACTAGGTACCTACTAAGCTAATAATCCTACCTGACTAACGTGTCGGCCGACAGAATTTTAAACGAGACCTACAGGGCTGCTAACAGATCATTTTAAGTTTTAGAGCACTTTTTAGGATTTAAACATCTCGACTTTGACATTTTAAGACCTCAGGGCTGCCAAAACAACAGGCCAAATCCTTCGCATTCGGTGTTCCTACAAAGTACAAACAATAGAATCAATTAAATGTGGATTCCGTAGTTACAAAAAGCGGAAATCGTAATTGAAATTACATTTTTCCCAACTCAGATATAAATATGACAGAGAAATCGATTTCTGGATTAAAAGAAAATGTAATAAAAGCGGAGAGAAGGAGAAAAAAAAGGAGGGAGGAAAGACACAATCCTTGTCAATCATCCTTGGGCTTAGGAACCCTCCGGTAAATATTTGGTAGCAACCCTTTTTCACCCTCGAGCCAACATAATAATATCCGAACCCATGGAAAACGGAAAATATCTTGGTCACAAGAGAGGGAAAAAAAATTCTTGCAAAATCTAGGAAACGAATCTCAAAAAATCATTTTATTTGTAACATCTTGTATAAAGAGACTCCACTGCTTTCCATATCGACGAATTTTACAACTTCAGTGCCTCATTAATCGCTAAAAACGATTTAGAATCCAGTGCCTCCTAAATCTTTAAAATATTGAGACTCCACTGCTTTCTAAAGCGTCGAAATTTAAGACTCCAGTGCCTCACTGATCGTTAAAAAAACGATTTAGAATCCAGTGCCTTCTAAATCTTTAAAATATTGAGACTCCACTGCTTTTTAAAGCGTCGAAATTTAAGACTCCAGTGCCTCACTGATCGTTAAAAAAACGATTTAGAATCCAGTGCCTCCTAAATCTTTAAAATATTGAGACTCCACTGCTTTCTAAAGCGTCGAAATTTAAGACAGTGCCTCACTGATCGTTAAAAAAAGATTTAGAATATACCTATAAAGTAGGTATAAAGAATTTCTGCTATCGAAAAGACTGATTTTTTCGATGGATAAAACTTTTTTAGGAACATTATTTATATAGAAAATAAACAAGTATTTAAAAAAAACAGGATTTGTATTCAATAATAATGGAATTAGAACGCATTGTGATTTCACTCGTGGTTTGTAGTGTGGGGATGGGGATTAATAAGTAACATTAAATGCTAATCCAAAAGCTCCGGGAATGCAATAACCGTATGAACAGTATATCAATTCAAAGTTGATCCTCTTAGAAGGGAAAAAAGGGGCTTTTGTCGACCACTTTTTTAAACACTATTTTTCCGTAGTGGCCCTCTCCCTTCGTTACATATGTAACAGATGTAATACCCGTGTTAACCCCACACCATAAGTTCCTTTCTACGACCATTTTAGTTTACACGCTTGAAAGATTTGATGGATTTGGCAATGGCGGAGATTAGTGGTTACAGTTTGGGGAGATCGGGAAAAAATGAACTTATAAATCCTTCGATCCGACCCATCGCTTCGCGGATTTTAGTTTTGAAAACCGTTTTTAAAAAATGAGGATCAAAAGGCATTTTTTTTCTGCATTTCTCTGGTCGTTGTGATATTAAAAACCAATTTTTCAAGAGCTCAGTAGACCAAGAAACCCCTTTTTAACTGGACGAAACACCGCTTTTCCTTCCACGGATTTGAGGTGATTTCCTGGGTGATTATACAAAAAAACTTCCTTTTCATCAGTTTTTTTGGGATTTACCTAGCCCATTCAAGAAGTTTTTCCCTAATTTTCATGGGTTTTCCCAGGGTTTTAAACCGAGAAACTAAAGTTGAATTTTTGAAAAAACGCGGGAACTAAAAACACATGAAGCACGCGCATGCGCGTTGTTCTGGTATGGTAAACTCACAAGTACTCGCAATTTTCAATTCGCATTTTTCCAGTCTTAGACGGGGTTTCTGACGTTTCGACCCCTTTTTTCCCCTGGGTTTAGATCCAATTTGATTTCAGATTTTTTTTTTAGAAGAATGGAATAGCGGGAGTTTTAATATCTTTTGTGTTCATTTTAAGTGTAAATTTTCCCCTGATTTTCATGGGTTTTCCCAGGGTTTTAAACCGAAAAACTCAAAGTTGAATTTTTGAAAAAACGCGGGAACTAAAAACACATGAAGCACGCGCATGCGCGTTGTTCTGGTATCATAAACTCACAAGTATTCGAAAATTTTGAATCCGTATTTTTACAGTCCTAGACGGGGTTCTGACGTTTCGACCCCTTTTTTCCCCCGGGTTTACATCCAATTTGATTTCAGATTTATTTTTGGAAGAATGGATAGCGGGAGTTTTTATTCCTTTTGCGTTCATTTTAAGTGTAAATTTTTCCCTAATTTTCATGGGTTTTCCCAGGGTTTTAAACCGAGAAACTAAAGTTGAATTTTTGAAAAAACGCGGGAACTAAAAACACATGAAGCACGCGCATGCGCGTTGTTCTGGTATCATAAACTCACAAGTATTCGCAAATTTTGAATCCGTATTTTTACAGTCCTAAACGGGGCTTCTGACGTTTCGACCCCTTTTTTTCCCCAATTTGATTTCAGATTTATTTTTAGAAGAATGGATAGCGGGAGTTTTAATATCTTTTGTGTTCATTTTAACAAGGAGGCAATTTGTATTGATTTCCATTTACGTAATTTTCGTTTGAATGGTGAGAGTTTTCATTTTCCACGTAATCACTGCTCGTTAAACTTCTTTTTTTTCTTTCTTCCCCTCTAGTTCTCTCGCCAAGAAAACATATTGATATGCAAAAAAGGTGTAATTGTATAAGGACGAGCGGGGGTGAAAAATTCGTAAAGAAGGAGCTCGGAAAGAAGTTGTGAATAATGGAGGGCTTGCTAATTGACTGAAGGGGAAGGCGTAAAAAAAAAGGAAATAAAAAAAGGGACGAAAAGTTAAAGAACAAATAAAGGGAGGAAGGTCTTGGGTTTTAAAAAGATTAAAAGAGCTCAAGAAGAGTCAGACCTATCATTAGACGAGGGACGCAAATCTAGTTAGGAATTTCAAGTTCGTATGAACGTTCGAGGGATGAACGAAGCTCAACCGCCCGTATCCTCGCTCCGTTCAACGTTATTAGATTTTCTCCCTTGATATTCCTCCTCGCGGAGGCATATGTGGAAAATTCATCATGTATAAACTCAAGTTTTCTTCTCTTTTAAAACTCCTCGGGGTAATTGGGCAAATAAAGAGGAGAAAAAGCGTCCCTTCAAAAAGTAAAAATCCATAAATAAACAAAAGAATAAAAGAGTATAAAACATTGAGAGAAAAAAGACTTTTATTTAAATGATAAGAATTCGTAATTAGGGCGGAAAGAGAGTTTAAAAAGGGGTAAAAAAACGATTATTAGCATCTACTGGTCGTTAATGATTCGTAGTTAAAAATTTTCAAACCATTAATGCCGTATAATAAAAGATATGGAAAGAAGCAGGTGAGATGTGGGCCTTTATAGATGAAATCTACACTCGGGACTTGATGTATGGAGCGGGTCGGCCCCCTACGCTTCGTTTTCTTAGCGCCCCTCGAGGCTTCCGTTCTACACTTTATCGACTCCCTTAAATATCAGGATAAAAAAAGTTAGGATTAAATTAGCGCAGAAACGGTGGCAGAATGGCAGATGTGGTATAAGAAAGAGGAATTTCTTGGTAGCAAACTTTATTGCGTGTGTATTCCGCAAGGGGGTTGATTTTTCTATCAAGCAATTAAGCAATAATAGAGGAAGAAATGACTGTGATAAAGGGTATCTGACGACGCGTTTCGGCTTAAAAAGCCTCGTCAGGTGATCTATTCCCTCTATCACAATCATTTCTATCTTTTCACAGTGAACCTATCTCCGAGAGATTTAGTGGATAAAGCGGGAAGCCGGAAAGAAACCGACTCCCTAAAGCTCACCGCCGCCACCGTTCTCCAAGAGATAGAGCCACTCACCACCTCATTATTGGTTTTTAATTTTTATGACAGATTTGCTGTCAAGGCAATTCATTACATTTTACATTTTAATTTTTATTTCGTCTGTATTCCGCAAGGGGGTTGATTTTACAATCAAGCAATTAAGCAATAATAGAGGAAGAAATGACTGTGATAACGGGTGTCTCACGACGCGATTCGGCTTAAAAAGCCTCGTCAGGTGAGCTATTCCCTCCATCACAATCATTTCTATCTTTTCACTGTGAACCTATCTCCGAGGGATTTAGTGGATAAAGCGGGAAACCGTCTCCCTAAAGCTCACCGCCGCCACCGTCCTCCAAGACATAGAGCCACTCACCACCTCATTATTGGTTTTTAATTTTTATGACAGATTTGCTGTCAAGGCAATACATTGCATTTTACATTTTAATTTTTATTGCGTCTGTATTCCGTAAGGGGGTTGATTTTACTATTAAGCAATTAACCAATAAAAGAGGCAGAAATGACTGTGATAACGGGTATCTCACGACGAATGCCGTCACTGTCTCTGAAAATATCTAATATCATTTCGGAATCTTTGGCTTATAAATAGGTTTCGTAGATTGAAAATTCTGGTTTTTGCAGGCAAGGAGCATCTCTGAGCTGTTATCTTTATAGTAGGTTAGATGGTAGCGCACTGGAATCCCACTCGGAAGGCTGCATCATATCGCCGATATCGTAGATCATCAGACTGGCAGATAGCGTGATACTATATCGCTAAATTAATCGTGATAGATCGTCAGATTTCTGAAAATATCCAATATCATCTCGGAATCTTTGGCTTAAAAATGGGTTTCGTAGGTTAAAAATTCGGGTTTTTGCAGGCAAGGAGCATTTCTGAACTCCCCCCCCCCCAGCGCCCAGCAAAGCACAGAAAGCGACGAGTGATGCGATCATCACGTAGTTCATTTCTTTCCCAACAGATTGCCAGTTTTTGCATGTCGCTAGCGCCACAGGAAGCGAAGGTATTAAATTTTTTGAGAAGTTTCCCGCTGGCGACGCTGGGCAACGAAAGTCGCCTGCGGTCTCCAAACGAAAAGCGCGAATGGCAACTACAGTCGCCTGCGGTCTCGAAAGGGTTAAAGGAGCTCAGTAAGTTAGATGGTAGCGCACCGAAATCCCACTCGGAAGGCTGCATCATATCGCCGATAGCTTGATAGTAATTGTCATATCATTGATCATCATTGATCGTGATGGATCGCCAGATTTCTTGAGAACGTTGGAGACTTTTCTAGCAGATAGCGTACTGGTTGCTGTATACTGTACTGACCGAAGAGATCTTCTAGACCTTCTAGATTTGAAGGGATGTTGAAGTTAGATAATTAATAGCAATTAGATTTGAGTATAGAATAGTTTTCAATAAAGGATATTTCGTTCATTAGCCAGGTGCTTTCAAGATTCCTTTCTATGTTTCTTTTTATTTTTACCCATCCACCAAGGCTGGTAGTCTCAATAATTTATGACCCATAATTAAACACTTGATACTGGACAATTATTAGGTCAGAGGCGCCTTCACCGCGGGCCCATAACCCGGTGTTTAGCGTTCGGGTTATTTATTGTCGTGGATAGCCGGTGATTATAGAGCCCGACACTCGGAATTATATCATTGATACAGACTATAAGAGTTTGGTGGGCTTCCAATGAGAAAAGCAAGAATTGAGATATAAATTATATTCCGAGGGATCTACGAGAAAGATCGACATTAAGCGGATATAACGTCGGCAATAGCAACTATAACTTGTAGCGTGATTATAGGATTCTTGCACTCGATCAGATACTACACGTCTACGAGATTTTCGTGAACACGCAACTATTGAGCAATCTCAAAACCTCTTTTTATGTAGTTTCAAGTAGATTTCTACCAATCGCATGATGGCTACGACACACAAGCAGATTTTATCAAGGCCGTTTGTAATCGTAACTTTTAAAAAATTCAAGAAGTAATTATTTAAAGAAGAAAAAAAACTAACGGAAATATTGTCTGATAGAAAGGCGCGATAGAGAGGCTTAGCGTAATTGAATTACAAGTCTGACCCTCTCTGTAAACAGTCCCCTCCCTATCTTTCACACCGGCTCACATCAATTATTTAAGGACTAAATGAACCAGTATCAAACGGCTTTCCATCTCACAAATATTTACTTCTTAAATGACGGACCCTTCTTATCAAATATGTATCCCTCACTTCGCAAACGCAAATAGCCGAGGAAAAATCCTCCCCTGGATCCTATTGTCTTCTTTTATCAAAGAAATCAAAAGGAAGATCTTCTCATACAAACGAAGGAAAAAGCCGCTATCGCCTTTCAGGATCCAATCCTTGTATAGATAATTCAATTTATGTAAAAATTCAACAAATTCTAACTTCATATCACGATAGCATGAGAAAAAAGTTGATGGGAAGAGGAAGTATATAGGAGGGGGAAAGGGGGAAGTATAACGGGGGGGGGAAGTATATGGGGGGAGAAGTATAACAGAGGGCGAAGTATAACGGAGGGAGAAGTATTAGGGAACGAAAGTATAACGAAGGGAGGGAAAGTATAAAGGAGGGGAAGAATAAGGAAGGGGAAAGTTTTTATTTTTTTTTTTCAAAAAAATCTCCTATTTTTTTTCCGAGTTTTTTTTTTCGAAAAATTTTCCGGGATTTTCTTTTTTTTTTGCTTTTTTTTTGAAAAATTTTTTAAGTTCTTTTTTCGAAAATATTTTTAAGTGTCAAGGTAGAAATAATGGGCTCTTTGGCCTAGGCATGTGCCTCTCGTAATGGGTAGAAGTATGAAATTTCTCCCAACTAAAAAAAATAATATTTAAAAAGTGGCAATTTTTTTACACCAAAAATTCTTAAAAAATATAAGGAGTAATTGGTGAAAATTTGGTGAAAATCGGATTAACGGTTCGGCCGCAGCGAATTTTTTAAAATTTCAAACAGCCATATCTCCGCCATTTTTTCGAAATTCAAAAATCGCGAAAACTGTGGCGGTAAAGCGTTCCGGAAAAAAAATGCTATACGGCCGAATGGTCGGCCGGAACCACAGACAAAGTTGAGATCGGTAAAGATCAATATTCGATTTGACCCACCGGGGTCTTCCAGACCCCTGATCCCTAAAAACCCGACGTGGAGGGTATCACAAAAGGGATTTTTTGGAAGCATCAGTTCTCTTTTTATCACCCGAATATTCCTCCAAGTTTTCTGAATTCATGAACTATTGAATCCAGCTGATCTACCTGAGCTATCCGTGCGACATCATTTTTTGCGATCCTCAAAGTACTAGAACTCCTTGCCTGATTTGAGATAAAAGCGCTAACCTAAAACAACAAAAAATGGAGATCGAATATCCGATGATGTATAGAAGGCTTTCAAAAGAATCTAAACCCTGTAATTACTAGATTTATGTTTCTATTATGGATTCTTTCCTCCGAGACTTTTAAATAAAAATTGTTTAGTCGAAAGAGGTAGAAACGAGTTTTTAAATAATTTGAGGTGAGATTATAAAATATTTAACGGGGATTAGAAGATTTGGTGGTCTAAACGAGATTTCATTAAAGGAAGGGCCTTCGACTAGATTTAGACGTCAACCAAACTCGTGTCATCACTCAGAGAAGTTATAATACGTTCATTGTCGACGTTATTGTTACCGGTAGCCGGCGGGTAATTACGAGTATTGAAGGGGGAGGTGGAGGATCGTGAGACGGGGACAACCGAGTTTATAATAGGTCGTTAGGTGGTGAGTGAGCAGAAAACTTCTTTTGCTTTGTCGCCCCGTCATTCTCCTCTATTCAAAGGCTACTTTGACTTGGTTCAATCGGTTTATAATTAAATTAGTCCTTCTACCGGTGGCTTCCCGTCTTCCACACGGACAAAAGCCTCGCCCGAGTTTGCTTCCAAATCGGACACGTTACACTTTCATCTGAGTCTGTCAATTAAGAAGAAAAAAGATTCTTTGCTTGGAGTAAACAACTAACAATTCACTATTCAAAACTTATTTCACGCTTGAACATTTCATTTTACGCAACTTCATTTGCACAACAATACATGACTTGTTCTTCTTGTTTTTGGCGACTTATCAGCATAAGGCGTAGGTCGTCAAGCCCTTGAGGAAATTTGCCAGCGGTGATAATTATTAAAGCAAAGAAAAACGCCCAAAATCTTGAAACCCCAAATTTTTTGAACTGAGGAAAACTCTTTGAAATCGGTAATTATGTAGACAGAAAATGTGCTCGCCAGCAGATTATTGGTTGCGGCCGCTGGTGGAAGGCAATGATTAGCTTATTCTTCAAAATGTTAACCAAAACTTGATTTTGACGGTATGCGTGTTTTTGGCCGATAGACAATAGATATGAAACATTTTAATTTTTGTTGCGTCTTATATTCCGCAATTTTATTATCAGACAATTATCCAATAATAGAGGAAGAAATGACTGTGATAACGGGTATCTCACGACGCGTTTCGGCTTAAAAAGCCTCGTCAGGTGAGCTATTCCCTCTATCACAACCAATAATGAGATGGTGAGTGGCTCCATCTCTTGGAGAACGGTGGCGGCGGTTAGCTTTAGGGAGACGGTTTGTTTCCGGCTTCTCGCTTTGTCCACTAAATCTCTCGGAGATAGGTTCACAGTGAAAAGATAGAAATGCTTGTGATAGAGGGAATAGCTCACCTGACGAGGCTTTTTAAGCCGAAACGCGTCGTGAGATACCCGTTATCACAAGCATTTCTATCTTTTCACTGTGAACCTATCTCCGAGAGATTTAGTGGATAAAGCGGGAAGCCGGAAACAAACCGTCTCCCTAAAGCTCACCGCCGCCACCGTTCTCCAAGAGATGGAGCCACTCACCACCTCATTATTGGTTTTTAATTTTTATGACAGATTTGATGTCAAGGCAATACATTACATTTTACATTTTAATTTTTATTGCGTCTGTATTCCGCAAGGGGGTTGATTTTACTATCAAGCAATTAAGCAATAATAGAGGAAGAAATGACTGTGATAACGGGTATCTCACGACGCGTTTTGGCTTAAAAAGCCTCATCAGGTGAGCTATTCCGTCTATCACAATCATTTCTATCTTTTCACTTTGAACCTATCTCCAAGAGATTTAGTGGATAAAGCGGGAAGCCGGAAACAAACCGTCTCCCCGCCGCCAGCGTTCTCCAAGAGATAGAGCCACTCAACACCTCATTATTGGTTTTTAATTTTTATGACAGATTTGCTGCCATGGCAATACATTACATTTTACATTTTAATTTTTATTGCGTCTGTATTCCGCAAGGGGTTGATTTTACTATCAAGCAATTAAGCAATAATAGAGGAAGAAATGACTGTGATAACGGGTATCTCACGACGCGTTTTGGCTTAAAAAGCCTCATCAGGTGAGCTATTCCGTCTATCACAATCATTTCTATCTTTTCACTTTGAACCTATCTCCAAGAGATTTAGTGGATAAAGCGGGAAGCCGGAAACAAACCGTCTCCCCGCCGCCAGCGTTCTCCAAGAGATAGAGCCACTCAACACCTCATTATTGGTTTTTAATTTTTATGACAGATTTGCTGCCATGGCATTACTTATGGAGATAGGTTCATAGTGAAAAGATAGAAATGATTGTGATGGAGGGAATAGCTCACCTGAGGAGGCTTTTTAAGCCGAAACGCGTCGTGAGATACCCGTTATCACAGTAATTTCTTCCTCTATTATTGCTTAATTGCTTGATAGATATGAAACGATTTTAAAAAGTGCTCCAGGGAAAACGCCCGAAGGCGTTGTACAGCTACCAAAAAGCCCATTCTCTTTACGGTAGGTCCCGTGCAGACAGGAAATGTGCTCGCCAGCAGATTATTGGTTGCGGCCGCTGGTGGAAGGCAATGATTACCTTATTCTTCAAAATGTTAACCAAAACTTGATTTTCTGCTCTTTTTGTTGAAAGTTTTGTAAGTTTTTCGACTGGCGTTTATGGGGACTGAAAGAACTCTCTTTCCATTCATCGAAGATGAAGTTTTTTTCGCCTTATTTGCTACCTTTTTTCTTGATATGGAAAGAAGAGGTTATTAGTGTTTTGAATGGAAAGATTTTAAAATTGGATAATGTGAGTTAGTAAATAGCTTGGTCACTCATTAAAAGACGACAAAGGGTCTCATCTGCGCCTTTTTAAAACTGGTGTTTCTTATGAAGCCATCATCTCTTTGTTGCACATAAGTCATAACTCACCTGCGTATCATTAGTGAAGCTGGTACCGATTTGGCACCCCTCCGGCCACCGCATTAGGTGTGAAAAGCATAAATCCTTCTTTAGCCACGGTTAACGGGAGTCCGACCCAGGGCACGCTCTCTTCATTTACCTCAGGATCCATTATTTCTTGTTCTATTCACCAAGCTCGTGCCCCGGGACTAATGATTCGCTACACAATCGCCTCCCAACTTTTAAGACCTGTATCTTAATTGGGAGAACCCTTTTGAAAACTGTTCCCAACTCGACGCCTTTGTCGCTTTTAAGGGAAGACCACCGGACACTAATCATTAATTAGCTTCCATTTAACCAAGGATTAATTGTACGTTTTCTAAATGGTCGATTTGAGGATTTTCATTAATCACCTGTAATCGATAAACTTGAGATTCATCTTTATAATTACTTGCTCACGATGGAGCGTGTGAAAAAAGGTTAACCGGGGTTAAAAAAAAAAAGGACGTAAGAGGTGTAATGACACGGCGGGATCATCATCCTTCAGGGAGTAATAGAGCCATAAATTAGTGCATAGGAGGAGCTGCTTGTTAACTCCTTCATTTGTCTCTCTCCACAAGAATGAATTTCTTTTCACACCTTTTCAAAACGTTCGAAAGGGCGAACAAATTTAATATCCTCAAACGTGTGTTGATTGAGGGTTCACTCTGAGGGTTCATACGAGGCGACAAAGGTTGGGAGTCCACTCGGACAAATTGGTCCGATTGTTGAAGGAAACGACAACAAGTGGTCACCCTCTTCCGACGTCAGGAACATACGCTAAGATCAAGGCGTAGGGAAGAAGACGTTGAAGGGTCCCTCGAATTATCTGAAGTAGACGTTTCTTTACCAATAAACATCCAACAAAAGTTTCCAGGTTATTAAAAAAAATCCTATTTCCTGACAGTCCCAATCTCTTTCTTATACTTCAAATTTTATTTAAGCCTCCTGTGAATGGTCCAGCAATTAGATGCAATGGGATCAATGATTTGTAGAGGCCACACTCAGTAGACAACTTATCCACACTAATTATAGACTCCGGAATGAATGGTGGGCCCCCTCAAATTCTTGACCAGGTGCCCGCTTTTTCGAGAAGGCACGATAAACAAATTATTAATCATTCCCTATTGCAAATCGATTTTCGGACCATAATGAATAGCCGGTTGAAAGTATACCCTTTCCCCTCTCCTCTATTCGCGCCCATCACGAATGAATTGTGCCTTTATTAAAGATCGACCGTTTTCGAGCTTTTACATTTTATATCTCATCGGATAAGAGCGCTTTTATTACATTATGTTTTATTAATAAATCAAATGTTTAATTAAAATAGATTAGTTTTTAAATAATACGATAATAGCATGATAAAGGTTTCATTAAATATTTAATGGAAGATGTAATTTGGCGAGTATATCGCGATAACCTAGAAGGGAAAATTACAATTTATGCATTTTCCTAGAAATACCTAGAAAAACGGTCCTAAAATCCAATAAACCTAATGTTCAATGGAGAGTGCCTACATCTCGTCCGAAAGTATTCTCGTCCTAACAGGCAACGCCCCTTTTTAGGACGAGAAGACAGTAGGACGGGGTGTTAGCCAACTGCGACCCAAGAGCTTTACGTCGCTACCTATTGCGTCCCGAGGTTTTTTTCGACGGACTACGAACTGCGACCCGTTACTTTTCTGGCCAGCTACGAACTGCGACCCGTTATTTTTTTAGGCCACTACCAATTGCGACCCGACCAATTTTTTTGGGTTTAAATATCGGTTTCACAAATTGCTGGCGAACGACGTCCAGCGATGGCTATGCACAAAAAAAACTTGCAAATCGTATGGCTCATGTCCAGCGAAAAAACGACGAGGAGAGTGCACTGGGCGAAAAGATGGATTTTTATATGAGCGCTCCGGGTACGAAGGGCGAACTCGACATCGGACAAATTTTTTTAACTTCCTTAAAGAAGTTATTGTGATACCCTCGACGTCGGGTTTTTGGGGAAGGGTCCTCCAGTTTTTTTTTCATTTTCAGATTCTAGACCTCTTGGTGAATACACCCATATAATTTTTATGTTGAGTTTGCCATTTTTTCCCCTTTAATTACGTAAAACCGAAACTTTAAAATGCGAATATCTCGGAACTACGTTTTGTCGAGTTCGCCCTTCGTACCCGGAGCGCCTCATATGTATTACAAGATTTCTTTTTTTAACAGGTAACAGTTACCAGGTGAACTGTTACCGGTCGCAAATGGTAGCGCGACAGAAAATTGACGGGACGCAATTGGTAGACGGCCAGAAATTTGGAGGGTCGCAGTTGGTAGTAGGGCGAAAAGGGCTCCGGTCGCAGTTGGTATAGACGGGTCGCAGTTGGTCAACGCCGGTAGGACGAGTGGATTTCAATTTTTATTCAACTTTTTAAATGAGTGCCTACATCTCTTCCGAAAGTATTCTCGTCCTAAAATAATAGAAAAAGGAAAAATATAAACTGTATTCTCGTCCGAAAGAATTCTCGTCCTAACAGGCAATGCCCCTTTTTAGGACGAGATGACAGTAGGACGAGTGGATTTCAATTTTTTAAATATGTATTATACTTTAATAAAATAGAAATCATCTCGTCCGAAAGTATTCACGTCCTGCTGTCTTCTCGTCCTAAAACTAACTTACAAAAATTGCTGCGTCGGAGAAATGCGGCAGCGTTCCACCCAATTTTATTTATATTTTATTTTACACATATTTTTAGGACGAGATAATTTCCATTTTACGTATTAAAGTATAATATGTATTTAAAAATTGTATAAAAATTGAAACCACTCGTCCGAATGTCTTCTCGTCCTACTGTCATCTCGTCCTAAAAAGGGGTTGCCTGTTAGGACGAGAATACTTTCGGACGAGAATACAGTTTATATTTTTTCTTTTTCTATTATTTTTAGGACGAGAATACTTTAGGATGAGAATACTTTCGGACGAGATGTACATATGCTCCCATGAATGAACACCCAACTTTGAAAAAGGGGCATAAAACTTTTGGCTGTAAAACTGTGAAAAGTGGGTGTTTTTGTCAGAAAGAATAAAAAAAAAGGCTTCTTCTAGATTTACATTTCAAATGGCATTGCCCCATCCGACGAAATATCATCAAATAGCAATTCAAAGAGCACAATAGTTTTGAGATCCTAACCTCATTGAAGCGTTCAACTGGTAAGCATACAAATTGTTCTGAAAGGTAAAAAACAAGAAAGAAGCCGATAGCTTCATCAAGGAGTCAAATGGTTCTTCGGTGGTTAGACGGTAAATTAGCTGTGAAAGGTTGCCTCCAACATAAGAGGTGTGAATTATAAAGAGTATAATGACCAAAGGTGGGCCTCACCAGAGACATTGAGTGATTCTTCTTTTTCGCCTTCAGTCAGAACAAAAAAGGAGCGGCACCGCTTGTGTTTGATGAGATGTCGGCGGCGGAAGGTGATCGATGGTCCCAGAGAAAGAATCTTAATTAGCCAGGTGCTCTATGGAGTTATTAGCGTCAACAAAAACACCACCGCGGGGATTAACTCGTTTACGTGTTTTTTAAAAGATTACAAAATTTTGACTAAATGACGTTGCTAAGTGGCTTCAATACAATGTTTTCACTAGCCTACGTACAATATTAAAAGTTGACACAACAATGGAGAGAAGTGCTCTTAAGACTGACAACCCTTCCCTTTTACATTCAGTTAGTTTCTCAAGCAGGCAAACACTTGAACGCCATCAGAATTTAGTATCCATTGTGATATGCATCGAAACCCACAAAAACCTACTTTTGCTGCCTTTCGAATCAAAATTCCAGAAAGAAAACGTCTCAGTATCGAACGTTTTCTATATCTTAACGGGTATTTGAAACTCGTTCCTTCCGCTAGGAGAGTGCCTTCGAATTTGCGTTTTTATTGCGGTGGGGAGAACGATTGGTTGTGTAAACAGAGGACTCCCGGGATTGTAATTGTGGGCAAAAGGCGTGAGGTGGCAGGGAAAAAGGGGGATGGGAGGGGGGTTTAGCATGGCAAATGAGGCACAATCACGCCCTGCATCCCTAATGCAAGCCTCCCTGTAAATGGACAACACGGCTAATCTGTTTAGCTAATGGACCCACCTACCGAATACTTAATTGATATAACCCTCTCCCTACAGTTTCTATCTTTCTCGACCTTTTTTTTTTCATCTTTTACAATCCGGGGACTTTTTTGAATTTAAATTTTACATACTGAAAAGGGAAGGAATTCCTTTAAAAGAACGTAGGTAGGAAGGTTAAAAAAAGGAAAAATATAAACTGTATTCTCGTCCTAACTGGCAACGCCCCTTTTTAGGACGAGATGACAGTAGGACGAGAAGACAGTAGGACGAGTGGATTTCAATTTTTTAAATGAGTGCCTACATCTCGTCCGAAAGTATTCTCGTCCTCAAGTATTCTCGTCCTAAAAATAATAGAAAAGGAAAAATATAAACTGTATTCTCGTCCGAAAGTATTCTCGTCTTAATAGGCAACGCCTCTTTTTAGGACGAGATGACAGTACGACGAGAGCGTTCAAGCCAAGCAAGTATTAAACTCCTTTTTGCGTCTAACGAGCTCATCATCCATCTCAGGGCCGCCGACAGGGGAGCAAATCCTCACGAGAGGAAAAAAATTAACCCCGTTGTGTCACAAAACGAGCTGATCCTCCCAAAAATAAACAAACAAACCGACCGTGACTTGCTGGGGTGGAACGCTGCCGCATTTCTCCGACGCAGCAATTTTTGTACGTTAGTTTTAGGACGAGAATACAGTAGGACGAGAATTCTTTCGGACGAGATGATTTCTATTTTACTAAAGTATAATATTTAAAAAATTTAATAAAAATTGAAATCCACTCGTCCGAATGTCTTCTCGTCCTACTGTCATCTCGTCCTAAAAAGGGCGTAGCCCTTAAAGAATTCCTCGAATTCTACGAATTCCTTTAAAAGAACGTAGGTAGGAAGGTTAAAATAAAAATTTGTTTTCTCTATACAGGACATCAGCCATTCGATGCCTCTTTTCCAACTACAGGCCATTCTTAGTGCTCAGGCTATCACTTCCAGCTTTCTCCTCCGTATTGCTGAAATAAGCAAGGCCTGCTGAGAAACACTATGGGTAGAGACTATTGGCGTTTACTACTTTTGCCCGATTCTCTCTCCCTCCGCGCCCGCTTCTAAGCCTGTCAGCCACATCTTTTGTGTCGTCGAAACAGAATATCATGGAGGATGAAAGAGGATTTAAACGTGACATGATATCTTGTCTGTATAAAAATGGCTTCCATTCTTCTCAAATAACCGGTAATTTTATTTAATTATGGCTTAAGGGAAGAAGTTTTGGATCTTTTGAATGGTGATTAGTGTGTGGAAGGTGTGAACTCTTCAGTATATTTCTCATGAGATCCAGAAGGAGGCGAGTCATAGCTCTGATCGAGTAGCGTCTGATAGTTGTGATTGTTAGATCACATCCGGCCCCTGGTAGCAATTACCTCGAAGAGGGACCGATGACTTGCGCTACTGCGCCCACGAAGAATCGACCACTGTTTTAAACAATTTTTTTTTAAACATTTTATTTTCTTTTTAATTAGACCACTTTTAATGAACCCAGTGTTTGTATATGTGTTATTTTAATGAGCGGAAAAGTCCCCTTTTTAGCTTTTCCCCGATGTTTTTCCAAAGGGGTCCCGCCTGATTTTTCAGATCGCTTCGAAAAATTAAATCAACATCGTTTAATTGCGTCAATTAACTCGTTTAAAAAGTTTTTTAATGCTGTATAAAACTCTGATTATAAACGGAGTTCGGGAAAGAAAATATTTTGGATGCTGATTGGATTTCGTTCAATAAAAAACGGTCACAAAAATGTCAACGGGAAACGAAAAACTTAAGCCTGACTGATCTATGACGACGTTTTACGATTGTCGAAGGGATTGTCAAGAGCTCATTCCATTCTGACACCAATATCTGTGTCTTTTTTATTTATCGTGACATTTATACCGTTTCAATTTGTCTAAAAAATAAAATTCAATGATTAAGATGTGACCTTATGCTGGAATGCACGGTTGGCCCGTTTTGAAAGAGCCGCTGACATTTTAACTTCAACGTGAATTATCATCTCCAGTTTCTTAGAAGTGAAGATGAATTTGAATCAAAAAAGAAACAAGGACTTCAGCCCTGGGCGAAGCAAAAAAGCCCGAATTTAAGCTGTTACACTGCTGCCACCCACATTAATGCTAACTACACTAAAAGGTTACCCTGCCACCTAAATATACCATTGGCCATTGCCACCCAAATGATTAAACCACTGCACTCCCATTGGACCTTATATTGCTGCAACCTAAATGGTTGTACCGTTGCTACTTCCACTGTTATACTACTTATTGCCATCTTCATTGTTTTTAACACGTTCTTCTACAAGGTTACAGCTGAATTAACAGATTTTTAAGGTTTTTCGGCCGAGAATTTTCAGATTTTTGCTGGGTTTCCTTGACCTTTGGGACCGAATACTATGGCATTTTCAGTTTTTTGGCTTAGCAACACCCTTTCTACAGGATTTTTGAACGTTTTTCAAAACAACCCCTCTACTGGATTTTAATGCTTACTACACTACACATTAATGCTAATTACACTAACTAAAAGGTTAAACTGCCACCTAAATATACCATAGGCCATTGCCACCCAAATGATTAAAACACTGCACTCCCATTGGACCTTATATGCTGCAACCTAAATGGTTATACCGTTGCTACTTCCACTATTGTACTACTTATTGCCATCTTCATTGTTTTTACCTCGTTCTTCTATACGATTACAGCTGAATTAACAGGTTTTTACGGTTTTTCGGTTTTTCGGTCGTGAATTGTCAGATTTTTGCTGGGTTCTTTTGGGAACGAATACCATGGCATTTCCAATTTTTCGGCTTGGCAACACCCTTTCTACAGGATTTTTGGACGTTTTCACTGTTAGAAGGCCTCATTATCATAATAATCGAAAAACGAGCAAAGTCAAACGTAACGAACTATCGGTGCTGAACGAAATTTGATTGTAGAGGGGATTGAAAGCTAATTGGCTGAGATCGCTTTACAGTCGAGATGATGACCCCTCGGATAATTACAAAGGAGTCCCGCTTCGCTTTGACTAATAGGGCTCAGTTAGTAATACGAGACACAAAGGATTTCTAATCAATGCCGGTGCCTTTATTCCGACAGAACTCTCGTTAAAATTATTTTCAGGAATGACTTTTTAGTTTGTTTTAAATACCCGCGCTTTTTTTTATTTTTTATCAAAGCCAAACGGACGGGAAATGACCGGTTAACTGATTGTTTATTTAATTTTGAAGACCTGGGCTCTATATATAATATATTGAATAACAGCATTGATAGGTGTTTACTTTGAGCAGATGTGAAAACACGAACGGGTCCACAATTACACCACGCAATGTTGATACAGCGAAGAGCTCATAAACAGTGGGCAAAACGGTAAATAACTCCCTCCCAAACAGCAGAAAAAAAGCCAAATTTTTCATCGGAAATAAACAAAACTTGAAAATTTGAAGAGCGAATTTTATTTGGCGTCCGGTTTCCGTAGAGTTAATTCAAAGCAACACCGCTGATTAGAACCCACTCGCATTAACATGGACGGGGGTTGGCCTCTTCTTTAAATAGGTTTACACGACGGCTTTCCCTTCCCGTTCGCATTATCGGATTTCAGCCCCATGTCGCCTTTTCCAAAGATTAAACCTCTACCCTCCAATAATACGGCTCTCCATATACTTACTAACCACTCTTTTTCTTTTTATCCAAAGTGAATTATAAATAATAAAACCATTTTTTTTGGCTAGAATTTTTTCAAAATATATTTTTTAAATAAAAATATAAGTTCTTTAACGAAAAAACACTTTTTAAAAACAAACTTTTTTATTTTATTAAAATTACAACGTATCGAACGAGAGTAAACAATGAAATGAGCACAGAGATAAGGTGTTAGGGGTTTATATGCAGATTGAAGGGTCAGCATTTTAGGTATAGTACATACGCATTGAAATAGGTGAGAATCGTGGGAAATGATTCTCTAAGCGGATTTACTGTCGCCTACGGAGACAAATGCTGAAGTAGCGTTCTCTTTGTTCTCTATGCTTCTATTGCGTGTTGACCTTGGAAGAGGTTGGTAACTCCTCCATCCTCAGAGGGTTCTTGGGGGTGGAACCAGCAAGAAGTCCAAAAGGGGTTGTTTGGAAGTTAAGTTGGAACGGTTGGTTTTCTGAGGCTGTCGAACAATGATCGGTTTGTTGCGTTTTCCCTCGGCGGAATTGGATTACAATAGTGATTATCAAAAATATTATGACTATGGTTACAATAATATAGAGAATAAGTAAATGGAGTACATGGTAGTTGTTAGTATCCTTATTTCCTAGAAGAAGAGGCCACTGTTCCTGTATTTTGGGGATGTAGGAGAATCCCCTCAAGTCGAGTTCTATTTTGGTCTTTTCTAATTGTTCCGTATCAAAATGTGGGATTTGGGGAATCCAGGGGGTTCCTTGGGATATTTGATTGGTTATTATCTCTACACCGTTTAGAGAGATGTCTTCTTTTTTCGGCGTGATTATCCAGGATCCTTTTAACCTTTTAAGAATGTGAGTGAAATTTCCTTTTATTTCTACTAAGGTTTCCTTTTGAGCAACTATGGTGACATGACCTGTTGGTAGGATTTCGTGATACGGGTCATCAATTTTTAATTCGGTTAATTTACACCCGGTGAGGGTATGATGAGAGATTACATTTTTTGAACAAGTGGTGACTTCTTTACTTAAATCTAGTATCTTACAGAAGTAGTTCCAATGGTTATTTTTATAACATAGGTTGTTAGTAGAATGAGTTATGTGGTTATTATTATTTACAATGACGTATTGGTTCTGGTTAAGGACCGTAAAGACTCTGTCGCCTCTTATTACAGGTATGGAGTTTAGGGAGAATATGAAGAGGTCTGAGTCGGTATATATCGGTATTTCTATCAGGTAATTGATTTGCCAGGATTCTAAGGCACATACTGTTTTCGAATTTAATTCGTGTTCCAAGATTGAGTCGAACAGTTTTATTTTTTCGTTACCTTTTGATAGCCTTATGATTTCCTTTTGGAATAATGTTGGAGGGATGATGCTGGGATGTGTAATTCCTAATTTGCAGAATGTTAAGGAATTTTCGATTTCGCGTAGGGTGTTTATGACGATGTTTATATTGATCAAGATGTGTGTCGCGAGTTCTTTGAAAAATCCAATTAGTACAGGGTCGAGATATTTTTCCATTAGTTTCATTTTGTTTTTTATTTCAAGGTTGTTGAAGTTTAAGGTTTCAATAGTCTCGTTGTATCTTTTTATGATTTCTATTAACATTCTGTTTTGGTTGTTTATTTGTGAAGTCTTCTTTTCGCTATCATCTTTTAATTCCTTAATTAGGTTGTCATACCGGATTTGGTCTTCGTGGTCTAGGTTTCCCGTGATGAAGTTAATGAGGGAACCTAGAGGGTTTATAAGTCCTCTTTTCTCTCTTTTGTGAAGGGTATTTTCGGGTGAGAAATTTCGTATTTTGTAATCGGCAATCTGTAGGGATGTTTTAATTGTTTGCGTATATTCGTCGAGTGATTGATTAAGTAGTTTGTTCTTTTGTAGATTTTGGTCTAGTTGGTAATGAGAGTCTTGGAGTTGATGTATGGCAATTTGCATTGGTTTTAGGTCGTAATAGTAGTATAAGAGGTGTTGTCTTGTTTCTAGATAGGACGGTCCTAGTCTGATGGGGATGATACCTCCGCAATCGTCAGCGTTCTTCAAATCGGCCGCTGCGGTGACCGTTAAGAACCTAAAAAATATTATTTTCGGGTTAGTTAATTTAGTAATTTCTCCGAGGTAATTTCTAGGAGGATTTCTTTCCTGAGCCGGGGCATGTCTTCCTGGGAGAAAGACAGAGGGGCGTTTCGCGCAAGGAAATCTGTGTATTTACACACAAAGGCCCCGCAATCGTAATCGTTGGTTTGACGAGGGATGTTGGTTTCTTGCAGGAAATTCCATGTTTGTCTGTCTAATTTTATATTTAGTTTAGTTTCCCATTCAGTCTCCAGATAGGAAAATATTTCGTCCATGATCTTTTTACCTGTTGATAATGGTCTGAGTAAAGAGTCGTAGTATCGTATGATTTGGGATTTCGGCCTTATTTCTATTAGAGTCCAATGATTTCCTTCATGTATGGGGATAAAAATGATTTCCTTGTCTGACAAGTCGGTTCTTCGAGTGTAGTTTTTCACTCGGTGATATCCGTGTTGGAGAGCAAGGTACATGAAAGTATTGAAACAATGCACCTTAGGGAGGTTTGCCGTATTTTCGCTTCTGATGTTAATTAGTTCCATGAAAAGGTTTATTGCGTTGTCGTTGAACCAGTTGTTTCCTTTTACTGAGTCATAATCGGAGCTAGTCAGTTTTGTACGCGGTACAAGCTTTTGGGGGTTTCCTTGATCTTGTGTTTTCGTATTGGTTTCTTGTTCCGGTTGTTCGGTAGTGTCGGTTAAAATTTCATTGTCGGCTACTGGAACTGTCAGTTCAGGTGGTTGAGTAAGGTTCTTTTCGTCAGTTGTCCGTTCGGTTTTTCTAGGTCTTTTGATATTTTTTAGGTGTATTTTTGTCTTGGTTTTATGATGTTTGGGAATTATTTCAGCCGTTTTCCTTTCAATATCGATTTTCGTCAGAGTCTCGTTGTTATACTTATGCTTAGTTTTGTCTTGTATTTGCTTAGTTTCTACCAGAACGTCTATTGGTATCGCTGGAAGGTCGTTTTCCCGTTTTTCGTTCCTTTTGTTTATAACATGTTCTTTGGTAGCGGTTTGTCGGTCTTTGAGCATATGGTATAATTTTTCCATCTTTTCCTTATGTTCGGAAATGTAGATGTTAGTGAACCCTTCGTCAATATCTGGTGGTATCGGATTCGTCGAGCCAAAACTTCCATTTATGATCTCGTAAGGTGTTAGTTTTGTGGAAGTGTGTATGCTGTTGTTGTATGTGAGTATCGCATATTTGGCTCTGGTTTTTACAGGAGTTTTTTGGAACTCTTTGCTATTAGCCATGAGTCGCATTATTTCTATAAAGGTCGAATGAAACCTCTCAATCGGAGAGTTTGAGTTGGGGTTCTGCGTGCACGTATAGTGGATGAGAACATTCTGTACCTTTAGAAATTCTTTGACAACTGTCGACGCGAATTCGTTTCCGTTATCCATGACTATTTCCTTTGGATTACCATGGTGGGATATAAACTTGAGAAGTTTGTTAGTTATTTCGACGGCATTGGCCGTTCGGATAGGGTAGATTTGTGCATATTTTGAGAACTTGTCTATCACGGTTAGAAATTTTTGCTTTTCTAATGTTAGTGTGTCAATATGCAAGGTCTCAAACGGCCTAGAGGGTGTTGGAGTCAAATTAAAGGCTGGTTTGAGCGGGTTGCGCTCGTATTTGCAACGTAAGCAAATCTCACACTTATTGATTATTTCGGTGATGTTCTCTTTAAGATTCGGCCAGTAGTATTGCCTTTTAATATGTTGGTATGTTTCATCGATTCCTCTGTGGAACCTTTCTTTTGTATGGTGTTTTCAATAATTTCTTTCTGGTCTGTATTATCGGGTATGTCTATTAGTAATACATTGTGTTTAGTGAGGTTTAGTTTGGTGAATTTAAAAATTTGCAGCAGAGGGCTGAGAATTTTTCATAGAGGTCTGGTGTTCTGAAATACAGTCCGTAATGTACTTTGGGTTGTATGTAATTTTTTATGAATTGGATTATTTCGTTGTCTAGGTCTCGTGTGGGTAGTTTTACTGTTGTTCGGTTTTTGTCGAAAAGTGTCATGGTTTCTATTACTGTATCGAATTGTTCTCCTAAGGAGAGGACAATTTGGTTTTTGCAGTAATTTAACGGGTTCTCACGTATGGGAATGGTGGGTGATGCGTCTCCTTCTTTATCCGAGTGTACGGTCTCATCGAAAGGTCTTTCCTCTGCGTTAGCGAGAAGGGAAGAAGTATCTGTCGTGAGAACTTCGGTTTTATGGAGTTCGATATTGGAGATGGCGTTTATTTTTGTTCTCGAAAGTGCATCGGCGTTATTATTTTGTTTTCCTTTCTTGTATTTAATCTCGAAGTTAAATTCATCGAGGCGTAGTTTCCACCTAAAGAGTTTGGAATTTGGTTCCTTCAAGGAATTCAACCACTGCAAAGGTTGATGATCTGTTTCAAGTGTGAACTTGCGCCCATATAGATACGGTCTGAAATATTGGGTTGCCCACACACAAGCGAGTAGCTCCCTTTCAATCGTGGACAACTTTTGTTCAGTCTCGTTTAGGGTCCGGCTGGCATATGCGATCGGGTGTATATCACCGTCAAGGTGTTGAGATAGCACAGCCCCTAAGGCGACTCCAGACGCATCTGTGTTGAGGATGAAATTTTTAGAAAAGTCTGGATATTTCAAAACAGGATCGTTAGTCAGTAGTAATTTACATCTTTCGAAGCATGAAAGATAGTCTTCGTCAGATGGGTTGATTTTCTGTCCCTTTTTTAATCTTTTTGTCAGGGGTTTAGTTTCTTCGGCCAAGTTCGGGATAAATTTCCGGTAGTATCCTAAAAGACCTAGGAACCCTTTAAGTTCTTTTGTTGTTTTAGGAGTGGGAAATTTGGTTATGGCTTCTATTTTGTCGGGATTCGGTTTGAGTCCGTCGGGTGTTATTTTATGTCCGAGGTATGCCACTTCTTTTCTTAAGAATTCTGTCTTGTCCAGTTGGATTTTTAGACCCGCTTTTTGTAGTCTCTCGAATATTTTCCGAAGGCGTGCCATATGTTCCTGCAAACTTGCACTAAAGACGATAATATCGTCCATGTACACTGAACACACTTCGTTCTGCAGGCCTCGGAGGCAGTTATCCATGAGGCGCTGGAACGTGCTAGGCGCGTTTTTTAAGCCAAACGGCATTCGCCTAAATTGCCATTTTCCACCTTCTGTACTGAAAGCTGTCTTAGGTTTGCTTTCTTCTTCCATCTCGATCTGGTGGAATCCTGAGACTAGGTCTAACGTGGTAAAATATTTGCATTTCCCCAACTTAGATAGTATATCACTTATGTCGGGTAAGTCGTACTTATCGTCAATAGTTTTTTGGTTCAACTGACGATAGTCGATCACAAGGCGGAATTTAGGTTTTCCGGAGGCATCAGCCTTTTTTGGGACTACCCAGATAGGGGAATTATATGGAGAATTGGAAGGTTCTATGATCCCATTGTTCAGCATCGAACCAATTTGCTTTTTTACTTCGTCTTTATAGATTTCCGGATATCTATATGATCGAGAGTATACTGGGATTTCGTCCATGGTTTTAATGGAGTGTTTAGTCATGTTGGTACTTGTCAGCTTCTCGTTTTCGTCATAAAATACGTCAGGGAATTCAGTTATAAGTTTTTTTATCTCTCGTATTTCTTCGGTATTTAAGTGGTCGAGTCTAATAAGAGAAAGTAAGTCGTTTAATTTTTCTTTATTTCGCCCCGGGTTTGTTGTGGAATTATTTGGAGGGTTAGTGTTCTGATCTGGGGGCCAAAAATATTTTTCGTCTTGAACAATTTCGTAATGTTGTTTGTCAATAGTTCCCACGTGTAGGATTCTCTCTTCTTGGGAAGTGTTCAAAGCTAGACAGTGAGCCCTATGGTTTTCAACGTTGAGCATGCAGTTGGGTATTTCAAAGGAGTCGATCTTCAAGTGATTTAAAATTACGGTGCCCTTATCGATCTCTTTTAGGTTTATCTCGATCTGTTTTCCTGAACGAGGGGAAAATCGGTATGAATTTAGTTTTTGGGGTATCTTATAAAATTTAAGGGGGATTTCGAAATCTTTAGCCTTAATTGTGTTTCTATCTAGTCGAACCGAAACTCCCATTTGTTTTAGGCTATCTAAACCGAGTAATAAGTCAAATTCTTTATGAAAGTCGAATATGAAGAATTTGCATTCTTGTTTGTCACTTAAATTTGGAAAAAATAAGTTGAAAGGCAATTTCAAGCTTAAGGTCCCTTGTGTCTTTCCGTGGGAGGTGGATACAAGGAATTTATCTGGTTGAATTAATTTTGAGTACTTCTTACTTGCTTTAGTTGAAATAAAACTGTTCGAGCTACCGGTGTCGATTAAAATTTTTAAATTGTTACCTGTAGATATGAAGGGAAGGAAGGTAGAGTTTTCGAGGTGTAACAGATCGACTTTAAGGTTCCTTTGTGTGGTTAGGTTGCAGTTTCTTCCTCCGCGCCGTTCTCTAAAAAACATTCTTCATCTTCTTCTTCATCTTCATTTTCCTGTTCCTTTTCTCCGTCTTCTGGCAGTACTTCATGATTTAATGTTGTCTGGTAACTCATTGTGTCCTTGGTGCGAAGATGGTGAGGGATGAATTTTTGACTTTGCTGCGGTTGCTGTTGTTGTTGTTGCTGTTGTCTGTTCTGATTTTGTTGAAATTGTTGAGGTCTTTGTTGAGTTGGCTGCCCTGTATTTTTCTGGAAATTCGAGTTCTTATTTTGCGGCGTAAAGCCCCTTTTCGAGTGGAAGTTGGGGTTGTTTTTGAATTTTTGAGTTTGTTGTTCGGTCGAGTTTGATTCCGAAAATTTCCTTGTTAACATCGGGAACTGAAACTCGTTCGTTAACATCGAAATCGCACTTTGTAGACTTGTAGGGTTCTTGGTAATGAGTAGTCTACCGATGTCGTTGTGTAGACCGGTCAGAAACGCTCTCAGCGTGATTCCTTCTATGTAGCTACCCATTGCGGGCGTATAACCTTCTAACATTTTTGCTTTAGTCAAGGTTAGGGTGAACAATTTAGAGGTCCTTTCATAGAATGAAAAGGGGGTCTCGTTGCTTTGTTGCTTAATTTTAGCAAGTTCAATTGTTAGTGTGAGCAGGTCACGTTTGTCGCCGAAGTTGGCGAGGAGGGCGACTTTTACCTCTTCCCAATTGTCCATAGGAAGATGAAAAGTGGTTTGCGCCGCTTTCCCTTTTATCTTAGCTTTTATGTTGCTAAGTAGCACCTCATTTTCGTAGCAATTTACGTTTTCTGTGTCCCAGAATTTCTCGATTATCTTATCGCCTCGGGCGATGAAGTTTTGTAATGTTTCTGGTTCTCCAGTGAAGTCGGGGATGCACCCGAAATCTGCCTTCGATGGGCCATTCCTATTCCTGTCGTTTGGCAGAGTATTTACGATCCCATGGATCAATTGTTGTAATTGCTCTGGGCTTAATATAAAGTTGGCTTGTTGTGCCATTCTGATTGGGGTAGTATAGTGTTTAACTGCTTTTTTATGTTTCCCAATTTTTGTTTTGGATTTTTTTTTCGGAAAGTTCGCTTTTGCCCTTTTCGCGGTCTCTAATTCTGAGGCAAGTAACTATCTCTTTAAGAAGTTGCGGGAGGAGACAAAAGAAAAATAACCTGTTGTCACTTACAGGAATATTGTGATCATTCTGCGTGCAGGTGTCCTTTTCCGGGCTCTTCGTATTCCGTTGATCCGTTGGTTTGAAGTGTTTTCGAATACCGGTCACGAGTCGTAAAAACGAACCGAATTTTTTCAAAGATTAAATTCGTCGACCGGTCCTACCGACTGCGCCAAATATAAGTTCTTTAACGAAAAAACACTTTTTAAAAACAAACTTTTTTATTTTATTAAAATTACAACGTATCGAACGAGAGTAAACAATGAAATGAGCACAGAGATAAGGTGTTAGGGGTTTATATGCAGATTGAAGGGTCAGCATTTTAGGTATAGTACATACGCATTGAAATAGGTGAGAATCGTGGGAAATGATTCTCTAAGCGGATTTACTGTCGCCTACGGAGACAAATGCTGAAGTAGCGTTCTCTTTGTTCTCTATGCTTCTATTGCGTGTTGACCTTGGAAGAGGTTGGTAACTTAGATTTTTGAAAATTAAATATGTTAAAATTCGACGTAGAACTCAGAAAAACTCATAGGACTGTCTAGAACGTAAGGAAACCTAGAACTGTCAAGAACGTCTGAAAACCTTCTAAGACTCTCTAGGACGTCAGGAAACTAGCTAGGACTGTCTGGAAGGTCCGGAAACCTCATAGGACTGTCTGGAACGTCAGGAATCGTTCTAGGACTGTCTGGAACGTCAGGAAACCTCCAAGGACTGTCTAGAACGTCCAGAAACCTCCTAGGACTGTCTGGAACGTCAGGAATCCTCTTAGGACTGTCTAAAACGTCAGGACACCTCCAAGGAACGGGAAAAGTAAATTAAAATAGTCGGGCGAGCGTAAGTTTTGCCACTTGAGAGGGGTGAGGTGAAGTGCAGTCCTCTTAGGACTGTCTAGAACGTCAGGAAACCTCCAAGGACTGTCTGGAACGTCAGGAATCCTCTTAGGACTGTCTAGAACGTCAGGACACCTCCAAGGAACGGGAAAAGTAAATTAAAATAGTCGGGCTGGCGTAAGTTTTGCCATTTGAGAGGGGTGAGGTGAGGAAGCCGGTTCTAGAACATAAGAACATAAGAAGCATATTAACTTCATATTAAAAGTTATTGTTTTACTCTCCACGTCGGGTTTTTGGGGACTTCCAGATCCATTCGAATATGGATCTAAACCGATCTCAAGTTTGTCTGTAAACTTCCCCCTCATTTATACTTCCCCCTCCTTTATACATCCCCCTCCTTTATACTTCCCCCTTCTTTATACTTCCCCTCCTTCTCTCTACGCAATTTTTCGTTGGAAGCTCTTAAAACTAGTACTTTTTCGCCGTTCTAGCCCGTCTTAAATGGCAATTCTTGTACGTCCCCCTCCTTTATATTTCCCCCTCCTGTATACTTCCCCCTCCTTCTTTATACGGAATTTTTCGTTGGAAGCTCTTCAAACTAATACTTTTTCACCGTTCTAGCCCGTCTCACCCCTCTTAAATGGCAATTCTTACGCCGTTTCCTACGAGGATTTCCATTCACCGGGAAGAAAATGTTGATAAAAGGGACATGTAGTGAATTTTGCTTTCCCAAAATATGAAGAAATCCATTTTCAAAATTAGGGGGACTACTAAGATTATTCCAGTCTTGTCGGATTCTTAAATAGCGAAATGAGAGAGGAAGTTTCGTTTTCTGGTCTATCGGTTTAAGGATGATTGGCCGCTTATTTTTAGTCTTCTTCTCCGTCTTTTCTATTTCCCTGCTTTGGTATTCAGAGGCCGTCAAGTAGGGTAATTTGACGTGTTGACCGCTTGGCGTAGGTAATTCTTGAAAAGCCCTTCATCTGTATTCACTCTGACATTGTCCTAACCAGAGGGCAAATATTAGCCTGACAATCAGACGAACCATAGTCGAAGTAAAGACTCCTTTTATTACGATCCGGGGAGGGGTTTACATTTTACAACGACCTTCTCTCCCCCTTTGCTCCCGTCCAACCACAGAACTTTTGATTAAATAAACATATTTATGGAAATGTTCTACCGCTACGAGTTTCTTCATCCTCCCTTTTTACTGCGCTCTTTGAATATGGAATCTTCGGATTTTTATAACTTATGTGTAAACAACGTTTTTTGTTTTTTCTTATTTTTAAAAATCAACTTTTTTATTGTTCATGAGGTTTTGGATAGGGGGAAAATTGAGGAGGCCGCGACCATATTGCCCCGAATCGACTTGTTTTCCGTAAGGACTCCCTCTCGACCCCACTCCGGCTCATTTCCCTACAGATTTCCTCCGTTTCCATGGCAACAGCTCCTCCCAACCCTTGAGGACTGTAAAAGGGATACCCCTGAACAGATCAAACACACCTCTAATCAACCGCGCCTAACTACTGACGCCATATTAGCGGTCAGAAAATGATTTTCCTCGTGTAAATTTCCCGACAGGGGTCAATTTACCAGAACAAATATTATTATTGTAAGATAGGACACGTTTATATACGAGCAAGTCGATGGTGCAGCGATGATGACCCGGCCAGGGGGTGGGGGTAGAAGTGGCGTCGGTGTAAACCTCTCTAGAGTGGGGAACAGATTTGCGGTGTAGATGTAAGTGTGTGTAATTACAGGTGGAGCTCTCGGTAGCACTGTCTCGAGTATTGATCTGCCCGCGGACCAATGCGGCGCTCCCCCCCACAACATACACATACATAAACACATACCAGTCATCCAAACGGGAAAGCTCACCCTGATTTGCAATCTCAACATCCAAGTACTTTTATTTCATCCTCGAAATAAATGATTTTGTCAAGTTTCAGCCATTTTTAGACTACCTCTTATAAAATATGGGAAATGTTTTTAATATTGACGGATTATTATTTTAAAAAGAAAAGCATCGGTTTTTCTGGTTTTTGGCAAAAAATCTCCATTTCCACAGTTTCCAGTTGTTTCCTTTGGTTTTCGACCATTTTATCATGATTTTAAGTAGTTTTTCAGTCGGAAAACAGTTTTTTTATTCGTTTACTTAGTCAGATGGTTTTTCGGGCATGAGAATTTTTTTTTTTTTTTTCTGGTTTTTCGGGCATGAGAATTTTTTTTTTTTTTTCTCAACCCATCCTATACAACACAAGATTTTAGGGGTGCTTTCCTTGATTTACTGCGTGGGGGGGGGGGGGATATTGATATATTTTTTTCGGCATGATTTTTTGAAAAATCATTTGGCTGGAAAACATCCTTTTTACAGAATTTTTCGACGCTTTCCTCGTTTTTGTGGTCGAGAAATGGGTTATCGGATTTTTTGAATTTCTATTTGATTTTATTTTCGCAAGAAATACTACTTTTTAAATTTTGTTTTCGAACGTTTTCTCGGTTTTCTAATGATTTTAAGTCCCGGAAGGTATAGAGGAGGAAGTTTAGGGGGTATACAGGAGGAGTTTAGGGGTATAGAGGAGAGAGAAGCTTAGGGGATATAGAGGAGGAGAAGGGAGGGGGAGGGGGGGAAGTATAAAGGGGGAAAAGTTTAGGGGGTATAGAGGAGAGAAGTTTAGGGGGTATAGAGGAGGAGAAGTTTAGGGAGTATAGAGGAAAGAAGTTTTAGGGGGTATAGAGGAGGGAAGTTTAGGGGGTATAGAGGAGGAGAAGTTTAGGGGGTATAGAGGAGGAGAAGCTTAGGGAGGGGGAAGTATAAAGGAGAGAAGTGTAGGGGGTATAAAGGAGGAGAAGGTTAGGGAGGGGGATATAAGGGGAAAAGTTTAGGGGGTATAGAGGAGAGAGTTTAGGGAATATAGAGGAGGAGGAGAAGTTTAGGGGTATAGAGGAGAAGAAGTTTAGGGGGTATAAAGGAGGAAGTGTAGGGGGTAAAGGAGAAGTGTAGGGGGTATAAGGAGGAGAAGTGTAGGGGTATAAAGGAGGAGAAGGTTAGGGAGGGGAGTATAAAGGGGAAAAAGTTTAGGGGGTATAGAGGAGGAGAAGTTTAGGGGTATAGAGGAGAAGTTTAGGGAGTATAGAGGAGAAGTTTAGGAGTATAGAGGAGGAGACGTTTAGTTTAGGAGTATAGAGGAGAAGTTTAGGGGGTATAGAGGAGGAGAAGTTTAGGGGTATAGAGGAGAGAAGCTTAGGGAGGGGGAAGTATAAAGGAGAGAGTGTAGGGGTATAAAGGAGAGAAGGTTAGGGAGGGGGATATAAGGGAAAAAGTTTAGGGGGTATAGAGGATAAGTTTAGGAATATAGAGGAGGAGTATAGAGGAGAAGGTTTAGGGGTATGAGGAGAAGAAGTTTAGGGGGTATAAAGGAGGAGAAGTGTAGGGGTATAAAGGAGGAGAGGTTAGGGGGGGAGTAAAGGGAAAAAGTTTATAGAGGAGAGTGTTAGGGAATATAGAAGGGGAGAAGTTTAGGGGATATAGAGGAGGAAGAGTTTAGAAGGTATAAGGAGGAAGCTTAGGGAGGGGGAAGTATAGAGGAGGAGAGTTAAGGGGGTATAAAGGAGGAAGAGTTTAGGGGGTATAAAGGAGGAGAAGCTTAGGGAGGGGGAATAGAAGAGATTTTAAAGGGGTGAAAGGAGGGAAGTTCGGAAGGGAAGTATAAAGGAGGGGAAGTTTAGGGGTTATAGAGGAGGAGAAGTTTAGGGGGAGGAGGAGTTTAGGGGGTATAGAGGAGGAGACGTTTAGGAGTATAGAGGAGGAGAAGCTTAAGTAGGGGGAAGTATAAAGAGGAGAAGTTTAAGGGTATAAGGAGGTGAAGTTTATGGAAGGGAAAGTATAAAGGAGGGGAAGTTTACGGAGGGAAGTATGTATAAGTTAATGGGGTATAAAGGAGGAGAGCTTTAGGAGGGGGAAGTATAAAGGGCGAGAAGTTTAGGGGTATAAATGCGAACGGTACATAATAACCGATTTTTTAGAATTTTCCCGCTGGATGGCACAATGTCTTGTGAAGATCCGGTCGTGGTTTTTAGCGTATTTTTTACAGGAGGAGTAAATCGAAGCTCTTTTCTTTTTCTTTTTTTTTACCTTAAAACCTTTAAGGGAGAAGTATCTCAGTTGCCAGTTTACAAAATAAACATTGTGACCGTCTAAAAGATAAAGGAGGGAAACAAAGTAGAATGGTGAAGTTGGGGTCGTCTCTTCTCGGCTCTTTTGACAGGGACGGTCTGTTGGGGAAAGAAGCTTAGGATCCCCGTTGGGACACATGTGCCTCATTACAGTACAATGGGCTCCGCTCGAAGAATGTTTGACGTTAATAGAGAGGGCAGGATTTGCGGGGGTGGGTCGAGTGAATGGGAAGGCTATTGTCGCATGTCACCACCTTCTCACCTACGTTACTAAAACCTTCTTCATTCATCTTTGAATAACAAGAGGGGAGGTACCCCACCATCCGTCTCAAAACGTGCAATCCTGTAATCTTAGAGTGGGATCGTTTAATGCGTTCGGTATAACCACTTTGCGGTTTTTGTATAGGTACCCTTAAAATCGTGTCAATTTTAACCCAGGCATAAACCATACAAGAAAGTGTAAAAGATTTCTTTCTTCCAACAAAAACGTGAAAATCCGTTGATTCCCTCCCGTAAAATCGCAAAACGTTTGAAAGATCCCCATTAAGTTCAAATCAAATCTTTCGCATCCAGCTGATCAAAATTACTGGGCTCTAAGTGAAGTACCAGAACACGTTTTTTAAATTTGCGATTGTTTTAACTTCCTTAAAGAAGTTATTGTGATACCCTCCAAGTCGGGTTTTTGGGGAGGGGACCCCGTAGGATAATTCGAGTATGGATCTACACCGTTCTCAACTTTGTCTGTGGTTCCGGCCGTCCGTAGTATTTTTTCCGGAACACTTTACGGCCACAGTTTTTCAAACCGATTTTCACCAAATTTCACCAATTACTCCTTATATTTTTTAAGAATTTTTGGTGTAAAAAAATTGGCACTTTTTAATTGTTATTTATTTTTTAGTAGGGAAATTTCGTACTTCTACTCATTACGAGAGGCAGATCCCTAGGCCAAAGAGTCCATTATTCTACCTTGACACTTAAAAATATTTTCGAAAAAAAAACAGAAAATTTTTGGAAAAAAAAGAGGAAAACCCGGAAATTTTCGAAAAAAAAGGAAAACCTGGAAAATTTTTCGAAAAAAAGTATGAAAAATTTTTGAAAAAAAAACTTGGAAATTTTTTGAAAAAAAAAACTCGGAAAATTTTGGGAAAAAACAAAACTCGGACAATTTTTCAAAAATAAACTTAGAAAATTTTTCGAAAAAACAAATAACTTGGAAAATTCTCCTTTATACTTTCCCTCCCTTATACATCCCCCTTCCGTTATACTTTCGTTCCCTTATACTTCCCCCTCCGTTATACTTCCCCCTGTTAAACATACCCCTCACTTAAACTCCCCCCTCCCATATACTTCCCCTCACTTATACTTCCCCCTCCTATATACTATATGTATGTATTTCGAGAGACTCCTGTTTTAGGGCTCTAGGCATTTTCCTCGGTTTTTCCTACCTTTGGGCGATTTTCTCGGCCCTCAGTTTGATAACACACATTTTCCGATTTTCTGAGTTTTCTCGGTTTCAATAACGATAAACATCTATTGGAGCGTTTTTCCAGTTCGAGAGACTCCGTTTTATAGAACTCTAGGGCACTTCCCTCGGTTTTTTTCCGGTTTTTGGGGCGATTTTCTCGGGCTTCAGTTTGATAAAACATACATTTTATCCGATTTTTCTGAGTTTTCTCTTTTCAATAACGATAAACATCCTATTGGAGCGTTTTCCAGTTCGAGAGACTCCCGTTTTTTAGAACTTTAGGGCACTTCCCTCGGTTTTTCCCGGTTTTTGGGCGATTTCGGCCCTCAGTTTGATAAACAAACACTTTATCCGTTTTTTCTGAGTTTTCTCGCTTTCAATAACGATAAACATCCTTTTGGCGTTTCCAGTTCGAGAGACTCCCGTTTTATAGGGCTCTAGGGCATTTCCCTCCGCCCTTCTTCTGAGAACACAGTTTATGGCTTTTTTACGCTCCTTAGTTTGATCGAAATTCATTTTAAAATATTTTTGGCCTTTTATTTCTGTTTTTCCGACTTAAAACATCCATTACGGATCGCTTTTAGTCTCCCATTTCCTAATGAATAAAATCATCAAGTTTTTCATCGAGGGATTTATATCAAAATAGGGGAAGCCACGAGAATGTGTGCGGTTATTATTTATTCTGGACCTTTTCACGGGCCAGATGTAACTGTTTAGGAAGCGTTTTCTGAGGCCGGTGGTTAAAGGGGGGGGGGGCCTCTTCTCATAATCCACTCGCCTCGCATCTGCTCTAGCAAAACATCCAACTTACACAATGTATTTATTTACTCACAGTTCATTAGGCTTTTATTTGCTTTTAAATTCCACTGGGGACTTCTTTTTGTTTGCTTTTTATGATAAAAAAATTATCAAGACTTTTTAGATAGTAAAAATGCAACAGATCTTGGTTATACTGAATGTAAAACAGAGGTTTATTGTGTAATCCTCCATTGTGAAGTAAGCCGGCGGCGACACCGGCAAAGGTGTTAAGTATGTGCTGGTATTAGTTACCTAAAGAGGGGGGACTCCTGCCGTGTAATGAGGGTATAATGTACCGAAGAAAAAAACGACCCCCTCCCGCTCAAACTCGTCAACTTGACCTACAACTCAAACAGATTTGTGTTTAAAAGATATCGTGGAAAAGGTTTCATTTATTTTTGTTTCGACGTCTTGACGTTTCCGTTGACGTTGGGAAACCTACGAAATGTTACATTTGGTCTTTTGAGTCGCACATTTTTATAGAAACCGGTGGTCATTTAAGCTTCTTAGTGGCTAATCTTGAAGTGTGAAACTAATCTATTGTTAGATCTTACCCCAGGGATGCATTTTGTCCTTTTTTCTTTCTATTCTTCCATCTTAGATTTTAGAGATATTCTTCCAGGGTGTGACTCCTCCCGGATTCTTCGTGGAACTTTTTTTCCCTTAGACACCCTTTAAGGGTGCGTCCAACTTGAAATAATCCCTTCATTCAGCTAGAGTTGTCAAACCTTTAAATGTTCTTTACCCGTAAAAAATCCGTTTCATCCACACTGGAGAACTTTCTCTAAAAAAAGGCGACGGACAGACGGCACGACAGACAGCCTCATTCCACTAAGGGGACTGGCAGAGGAAGACCCTCTCAAATACCGGACATAGATTACAAAACTTATATACTCGTATTGTAATTACCTCAAAAATCCGACGTGGAGAGTACAACAATAACTTCTTTAAGGAAGTTAAAAACCTGGGACGTAAAACGGAGGGGGAAGTAAAGAGGAGGGGAAGTATAAGGGAGGAGAAGTAAGGAAGGAAGTATATAGGAGGGAAGTATAAGGGAGGGGGGAGTTTTTTTTTTCGAAAATTTTTCCAAGTTTTCTTTTTTTTTTTCGAAAAATTTTCAAAGTTTTTTTTTCGAAAATTTCAAGT
>JACGAQ010001591.1:0-56248 GCA_014119065.1 Orius insidiosus
TCTTCCCCACTCATTATTCCTTTATTAATTTATTCAACTTTAAACATTTAAAAAAGTTAAGAACAAACAAGCAACAACAATAAGTCGAACCTATCTACGTTCTTCCATCTTTTCAACCACAGCCTTCTCGATCATACGCAAAAGTGAACAAACCAAATTTCAAAAATGGATCCACTCTACATTATCATTAAATTGAAAAATCATATATTATTCAAGCATTGTACTTTTTAAATAATTTAATGTAAATTCAGAGAATTAATTTTTTCGATTTAAAAAATCGATTAATGAACGTTAGCGGAAAAATTTAATTTCGACCTTCACTCGCATCAGCGGTACTTATTCTACATATCGACGAATACAAACTATCTTTGAGTTCACTTTTAAGCTTGGTAGTATTCAGTGTCGCCAACTTTTTAAAATATTTTTATTTATTTTTTGCAACTCAAGTCTAAACTTGTTGATGGTAGCAGGTTGAGTAATGTGCAGACTACATAATAAAAAACATGCAAAATGTTTCTAGAAACTTATCGATGCACTAACCGGTGAATACATAAAAATAAAAAGGTAACAACTGATTTTTTAACTGGGGCGTAACGGGACTTTAATTCGTCAATTTTCAATGCTTTCTCCTTGACTATGATACATTAAAAAAAATACATAAATAAAATAAAAAAAGCTGTTGGTATTACTGATTTTATTTCAATCTCAAATTCTCAAGTAGACCAACTTCCGTAAAAAAAGAAAGAAGCGTGATAATGCGCAATCTCTTTTATAACATCACGTTCGTAATATTCTCCTTATGTATTTAATACCGTCTTCTTTTTATTAAATTCAGAGTTACCACCTAAACAAACTATTTTTGAAGCCAAAGAGAAGATTATGATCGACATTTTTACACTCCTCCCCCCCCGCGTTTCTCATACAAATCTTATCTTAAGAAGGGCAGATAAAGCAATCAATACGTTTAAGAAAGCATTGGTACCAACTGAAAAATTGGAAAGAGAAAATGCTGGATGACGGACAGGAAGCGAGGACTCTTTGACTTCCTGGTTTATTTCAGACAATGGGTGGCTACTTCCGCCGATTTCAGCCCCCCCCCCCCTTCCACTGTTTCGTGTTAACCATAATCGAGAAATTGACATAAATAATTAACGCACTAGCCGATGGGGGGGGGGGGGTCTGGTTTTTTAAGAATGCTCTACAATCTCTAGTCTCTACCGTAAAAATCCAATCCATCATTTGTAGAATGTATGGTTCGAAATTCCACAAAAGCGGGCTTCATGAGCTAAAAATGTCATTATTCCTAGAAGGACAGAGAAAGCAAAGGTTGAATCCCAAAAGGATAAAATGCCAAATTGTCGTAGAAAAATTGGCACTACTGACGGTTAAAAACGTCTTCGGTTCTAAAAAGTAAGGATACGAAACAGTAAAATTTCATAGACATGAAAATAACTTTTTTGAGGAAGTACAAGAGGTACAAAAGGCCGTAGAGAACGGGAGTCTCTTCAAAAAAGAGGGGTGGAATTTTCAAGAAAGCAGTCAAAGTTTTGAATTTTGGCGGCAAGTTCTCTTACTTCTGATGGGTGGAAGTCGTAGCATTCAGCGATTTTCTCGTAGAGCTCTTTGACGTTCGAGAATCCGGAAATGATACCGGTCGGACTCCCTGCGCCTGCTGGCAGTGAAAAACTAGCCGGGGCCTCCCTTCGTCCGACCTCTCGGCCGCCTCCTCGTCGCCCTCTTTCCGCGTCGTTTTCCTCTTCGTCTCGCTCATCTGAGGCCTTCTAAAAAGTGGCATCACGGCCACATAAAAATAAACAAAAAAACCCCCCCGAAAACTAAGTTAAAACGAAAATGAGAATACCAAAAATTGCACTTTACACAGTCCTGACTGGACAACGAATCAAAATAAACTGAACTTTTTTTCTTCCCCTGAGTCACACCTGTCAAAAAAGCGTTTATTATCTCATTTCTAAACGCTCCCATCTCTATGGGCCTTCAACTTCAACAGCGAATCCTTTACAAACAAACACTTTCACTCCCTCTATCATCACTCACTTACACTTCACGCTATCACATAAACTTGTATCCTCGAGATTTTACTTTACAAACTTGATTTTGCACCTTTTCCACTGGGTGAAGTTGAAACTTCTTAAACTTTTCTTCGTCCCTTTTCTGTGCTTTGCTATGTTAGCCATAGATTAGTACGAAACAGAAGGGCCTGCTTATACAAAACCTATACTCATAACATGGATGTAGACCCCTCTGCTGTAGGTACATAATTTCTTCAGCGTCTTATATTCACGACCCACGTGTACCAACAATACATTATGCAACTGGAATTCCAAGCTGAAAGGCAAACCGATGGAAAATAAGTTTTTCATCCTGCTAAGCAGTCTTTCTCTAAAAAAAAAATATATAATAATACATAACACCATCTGTCATTAACATTAGAAAAATATTCTATCTCGTCCACAAAAAAGAAATGGTGAACCCTGAAATTTTTAGAGGGAGTTACATGTAATTTTAAATTTTAGGATGGTAGGCCTGCGAAAGACGAGGAAGAAAATCCAACGCTAAAGAAAAAAGTGAGTAAAATGAGACTTTTCTCTCCGGCATATGTACTGGTAGAAAGTTGACTCTGAAAGGAGGTTGGCACTATTGATAATTTCAATTCCCTAATACTTTTTAAGGTGACTGAGGAATGGAAAGATCAAAATCGCTTCCTACGACTTTCGGTGGTCAAGTATGCCTTCTAGATCAACACCAACCTTTTTAACTTCCTCAAAAAGCTATTGTTTCACTTATCGAGTTTTTTGGGAGGGAAAAATTTTGGAAAAAAAAAAAACCAAATTTTTTTTTAGTAGGGAGAATGTGATGCTTTCCCATGGGCGAGGGGGACATCCCTTCGGCAGACAGTCCATTGTTTCTACCTTGATACTTGAAAAAAACTTCCAAGAAGACATACATATCTTCTTTTTCTTCTTATCTCATGATAATGGGTTAAATTTATGTATTATTATGGACGTCCGGCTATTATAGGCGCTACCATTTGGAAATGAATACGACCCTTCATACGATCCCTTCAAGACAAAACAAAACGAGGAAAAACAAAAAGACTCTGAAGATGAAGTTGATTTTTTTTAAATTATCTTTGCAGTTAAAAGAATTCAATTATTTCTAGATGTTTCCAGATTTGGTGAAGAAAAAGATGAACTTGATGTTAGCGGTCTAACTTTAAATATATTATCTTTTTATCTGTGTTAATTCTAGAAAATTTTGACGAAATGGAATCGACCCAGCCGAAGCGAAAATTTTATGAAGAGATGGTCCAATCAGAGGATGAAATCGACGGTTAATGTATTAATTAAACTTCTTTTTTTTTAACTTCCTGCCCTTCCGTCTGTCATAATTTCTGAAGCTCCAGACGTTCTAGTCTTACTTTCCAGGAAGCAAAAGAAGCTGTTTTGCAAGACACATTGAAAACTGACAAGAGTCGTGCGTCGAAAGGCAGCTACAAAGCCGCAATTTTTTGATAACTATGAAAAACATTAATGGATTCTGTATAATTTTTGGAGGAAACTCAGAAAGTGAAGTGTTCGAAAAGCTCAGAAAAGCAAGGAAGCATCTTTTTGGTACGAATTTAGTGAATACTGATATTATACATAATTGATATATATGAATATATTATATACATAACTGATATGAATATATGATGATATAACTGATATGAATATATGATGATACTAACTGATTTGAATATGATATGACATAGCTGATATGAATAACTGATCTTCATGAATTTCAGCCGCGGAAAGTGGCCAGTAGGCGACCCACGACCTTCCTGCCGCTTGAAAAAACCCGTGAAATCCAAAGGAAAGAGTTCACGGAATCGACCAGTACGTATTCAAAGGTACTCTGCCATGGAGTTCGATTTTATTTTATCGCAAAAAAATTTAAGAAAGAAAAAAGGAGTAAACAAAAAGCAAAAGTTCCAAAAGTCTCTATATGATTTTGGTTTGTTTTATTTTTAATTTTTTGTTTCCCCAGGAAAGCAGCAGCAGTGCAAACGTGATTTTTTTTTTCTCTCTAAAAAGGGCTAATGCACCATTCGCGATTCACTTTAAAGCACTTTTGCACAGAAAAAAAAATTAAAACGCTCAAAATCTATTCATTTTTTTTTAGATTCTGAAAATGAGAGGCAAATATCGGTACACCTTTACTATACTTTTGTTTTTAAATAAATAATTTTAGGGAGGTTCAAGAACTTCGAAAAGCTTGAAATCGTACGAGGTTGATCTAAATTCATTGGGGAAATTATTGAATTTTATGTTGGCAATACTGAACTGCATAATAATTTTTTAGGAGAACAAAGAAGTAGATCGAAGTTTTACGACAACTTCAACCCTCCTATTCATCAAGTACATATTTACATAATTTTTTTTTATTGCACATTCAAAATTTTGAGCAATCATAGAATTTTTTCTTTTTTTAGGAAAGCCGAGGGATAAATGAGATTTTGGATGTAATAATTGTCTTGAGCTCCTCTTTTTTAATATATTTTTTAACAGCTTCAACTGTACAGGACGAAGAGCTGTTTGGATTTATCAAGAGAGTTTAGCGAACGGCATGCATACGAAGTATTATCGAAAGTCCCATGTTGGTAGGCCTGCTAATCTGACACATTCTTAGGAAAATGGACGTCCTGTGCTTAGAATCAAGAATTGTCAAGAAGTAAATCATAAAATGAATCATTTATAGGTTTAGATTCTTTTTAGGACGAGGAGCAAATTTTAAGAAATCCAGAAAATATGCTGAAACGGAAAATGGTTTGAAAATTTATGAACAAAATTAAATAATCTTCCAGGAATACGAAAAAAATATGAAACATCCAGTTAGTAGATTCTCTAACTATGTTGGCAACATTTTTTAAAATTAATTTAGCTACCTCCAGATGACGATTTAAGCAGACCTTTTCGAAAAATAGCCCCATGCGTCAGTTTCTTGATATTATTATTACTTTTTAACTATGACTTCATTTTAGAACAGAAAAAATCCTCCGTATTCAAAACAAGTAACTGTAAGTACCAAAATTGAAAATATTGATCTACCTAATTTTTTTTCCAGCCTCGAGAATTTGCAAAACCTGTAAGTAAAACACATTGATTTAAGAACTTTCATTGGCAACCCTGGATCTTGTCCTGCTATTCAAACGTCTCTTTTTCAGCGAGCTTTTACGTCCAGCGAGCGAGAAGAAAAGAAAAAGCGGAGAGTTTGGTTTCGGTAAATGGTTCAGACTTAAAAATGCAACAAAAACTCAAGTCTTTCTTAGGTCATTGAAGTTGCCGAAGACTCACCAAAAAAATCGGAATATGTATTAAAAGACAAAAGAAATAACTATTTTTCCCTCATTTTTCAGCAAATACGAAAAGTTGAACCTTGTGAGTATATTGCCAAATCACAACAGTCAAGTACTACCACTGAATATACGGGTGGAACAGCCAGCCAATAGAAAAAAACGCATAATCACCGTCGCTTTCATCACTATCTAGCGGTTGTTTCAAGTACTACAAACTCGACGGTGCCGCTTTACAGCGGCTGTTTTGTCGTAGTAGAAACTTTTTTTTTTCTTCCACGGCCATTCTAGTACTTAAATTTTTGTCTTATTTTTCTATTCATCACAAAAGCACAAAATTGCGGCTTTTTCTAAGGGCATTGTACTTTTCCATTTTCGGTACCGAAATAATTAGGAGAGATAGCTCAACTTTTAAAATAATTATTAAAACCACTAAGCGAAAGAATCCGCCATCTTGCGTCCTTCTTTATCTCCAAATCGATAGTTTCCCAAATTATGAACTTTTTTTCTGGCTGGCGGTAGAATATTATAGGTGTATATAAAGTCTCTTAATCCATTCAACAGAATGACAGGAAGAATCCCAAAAAGCGGAACACATCCAGAGGTAAGGAAAAAAAAAGGTTAAATTTTAAATACAAATAGCTTTTGCCCGAGCATCGAAATTTTTATTTGAAAAGAGCAAAACAGTACGAAAACGTTTGCTTCGATGCTAAAAACGTCGGACACCATCAATATTGGGACGATGACGAATGCGAGGTAATATTCACTAGAAATCATTTTAACTTTTTTTTCCCAGTTTCAAATTGCAGAGAAAAATGCCAAAGTTGATAACGAAACGCAGTATCAACGTTCAGATATTGTTGATTTTTTAAATTTTTTATAGTATTTTTTAAGGGGTGTACGTGTTAATAGAGAGTTTCAGGGAATCGTAATTTGCCCTTCCCGTATCCGACTCACCCAAGGTCATACGACTCGAAACTGTATAACGATTCCGACTCAGCTGAGTCTTATACGTGAACGACTCACTTCCCGACTCAGAGTAAAACGTAAGGTTATTTTACGAAGGTTATTTTGTTATCTCGTTTAGTTTCGGGTAGGGAAATCAACTAGTTTCTCAAAGGATTGGATAAAATCGAAGAAGGAAATTGATTCCGTACTTTATGGAAGGATTTTTGGAAGTAAAATTAAAACTACCTATCAATTTTATACCCACGATAAGTGAAATTGGCGGGAACGTTTAAGGGATAGGTAATTTCTATGTGCTGTTATAGTTGATCAGAAAAACCATGTTTTCGATTCATGAATTTGCTCTAGTGAAACATTGTGAACTAACTGAGTCGGAACGATTCCCTGAAACTGGGTTATAAAGCCTCTACGACAAGACCTTTCCCGTTTTGTGAATCGTATACGGGAAGGCAACTTACTAATTTCTAATTAGTAATTAGTACTAATTACAGTACTAGTAGTATTAGTTTAACTTAATTACTAATTAAAAACTCTCTTATATCCTCAGCTTAGCACCCCATCTACCTCAATTCTATCACATACGTCATAACATGACCGACCTATTATAAGAACACCACCAAAAATAAATACCAAAGTCCCTAATTTTAGGTCTCCATTCTTATTTTGGGAGACGGAATTCACAACTTTTTTTTTATCGTTTTAGGGCGAACTTTCAAATTTTAATGGAAACGTACCTCGATTTGAAAAATAATAATAAAAACGGAGAATTTTTTATTTAATGAAATATGTACCTGTGGGTCCCCTTGAGTTCATTACTGTTGAACAAGGTATGAAAGAAACAGCACCCCCATGCAACATAAAATACTTGAGGATTAAAAGGTTGAATTCAATACTAAAAAAAAAGAGAGAACAATTCAAAAAATAAGTAAATCTTTAATTAAAACAATAAAAGCCATCTTGTATCATTCAAGCAATAGTACCAACTTAGGAAATTGATTCCAGATAACAATGATACAAATCGACTCCATCTATCACAGTATAAATATTTAAAAAAAATAAAAGCAAAAAAAATATACAATCATAATGATAAGTAATTCATTGATAAAATCAATTGTTGAAGAAGTTTGGGTCGGTGTCAGTGATTGGCTCTGTATCAGCGAAAAGGGCATCCAGGTTCATATTTGCAGGGACTCCACCTGATCCTTTAAAAAAAAAAAAAAAAAAATAATAAAAAAATAAAGGCAGAAACAAAGTTTAACCCTTTCGAGACCGCAGGCGACTATATTGCCATGCGGGCATGTAGCTTGGAGACCGCAGGCGACTTTAGTTGCCCAGCGGGAAGCGTCTCTAAGATATTGTAACCTTCGCTTCCCGTGGCGCTAGCGACATGCAAAAACTGGCCATCTGTAGGGGAAGAAATGAACTACGTGATGATCGCATCACTCGCCGCTTTCTGTGCTTTGCTGGGCGCTGGGAGCGGTCGCGGAGAAAGTGCTGCGCCAGGGAATACGGCGTCAGACGCGGTCTCGAAAGGGTTAAGAGGTCATAAACGAGGTGCATACAAGACCCCCAAATTAGAAACAGAAGTTTAGGGCAAAATAAGCCTTAAGAGTCCGATTACTCGGCGACAGGCTGGTTAGTCGAAAAAGGATATAATGAATACCTGCTTGGGCGATAAACATCTCTTTAAAAAGGAGAGCTCTTGAGATAAAAGTTTAATCTTCTCCTGAAGCTGATCGTTTTCTCTTTTAAGAGTCGACCCTTTCGAGGGTTTCTTGAGTTCTCTGCCGCGACTTCACTCGACTCCTCTTCACCGCCTGAAGAAAAAAAAAAGGTTTATTACAAACATTAGGGTTCACACTTATGAGGGTGAAATCTTTAAAAAGGTCGATTTTCATACCAAATTATTCCGATCTCTCTTCTTCCTGTAGTCGTCGTCGTCGCTACTTTCGTCCTTCACTTTCCGCCTTCCCCTTTGACCCTTCACGGGCGGCATTTGCAATCCTCGGAAAAACTAATATTGGGATTTACAAACAAAGTAAAAACGCCTTCACACTCGTACATAACACTGGAAAGGTAAGATGATGCAATATATCAGTGACCAGTTTACGTATCACGTTTGTCGCTAGGTGGGAGAAGAGTGCTGCCAACTTTGTCGGAAGCTCATCCGTAAATTCAAATTTAAGAGGACCCAACCGAGGAGGTCCAGAAAACCAACAGAATCCATCAAACTGTTACACAATGCATCAACAAAAACACCAGAAAGGTAAGGTTAAATTGTCTAAATTAGTTTCGCTATTGCTTTGTGGCAACACTGCTTACTGTAGAGCGCAACACTGGTAGGATACTTTCCGGCTTTAATTTAAAAATTCATTGTGTATTGAAAAGTTTTTTTTGTTCTGTGGTGAGAACCGAATACATTTATCCATGTCCAAGGTTTAAATTTATGATGGCTCAAAGTATAAATAAGTTTTAATATAAATTATATTTTTATATAAAATATTTTTAATATTGAAGACTCCTTTTGGTCTGGATGTCGTCCAAGATTTGTCTAAGTTCTTCGTCTTCAAAACGACCCTTCCAGGCTGTAAAAGAAAAAATATATATAAATTTGTGGAAAGTTAAATTTTACCTGGGAATGAGTGCTTTTGCCTCTTCAGGCATTTCAGGGCAAAGATTCGCTATCGACGCCAGCTCGAATTTGTGGAGTTTTTTGAGTGAGGAGATTTCGAACAGCGGCGATTGTTTCCTTGTTTTTGAACTTCCGAAAGCGTTCCGTGTAAGTGGCCGTTTTGTGGAAAACTTCTGAGAATTCCTGCTCTTCTTCTGCGCTCTCGTTTTGAGCCTTACGGTGAGCGAGAAGCATGTGGACTTCAGAAATCAAGAGGGTTTCTGCATTCTCAAACTCTAAAAACAATCAAATCACGATAAAAATGGCAATTTTACAATCGTAAAGGTAAGTTCCAAGTTTGAAAAGCATCCGCAGTATACGTTAGTTAACAAGCGCAACAAAACAAAGCTAATATTTAAGTAAAGCGTGTGCCCAGCCTCAGAGAACCCACCTTTAGGAAATCTTAAATCCGCAGCATCTTCTTCGACATTTCTCCGTAGCTCATTTTTCTTAAAGAACTTAAAAATATCAGTGGAACCAGAATGGAACTAACAACATTAAACAATTATAACAGTACAAGAAGGTAAAATGTGAGTCACAAAGTGGGATAACCACCATCAATGTAGAACCTTTTATCATGGAGGCCGTGCGCGATTCATTAGCGCCATGGAGATAGAAAATATTCCTACCTCCACTTAACTTATCTTATGAAGGGATTAGTAATTTTTTCTATCCTATTCCAATATTTTGTTTTAATCAACTATCCATGAAATGGATGGATATCGATCAGATGAATATTTTTTGTAAGTTGTATAAATTTTAAATATTAAACTGATATTTGCTTAAACCGTGAAAAATTAATTAATTAATTTTTTCCAGCCACTGATAAGAAAGAAGATATCCTTTCACCAAACTACCAGAAGGTGTGATGTCGCAGAAGATCGAGGCGATCCGCTTACTTCTGTCCGGAATTCCTCCTCCGCCGGAAAAAACAAATCCTGATTACAATTTGATGAACGTTTTAGCGAAATATGAAAATGGAAAAAATAATTATATGTGGTTAAAAGGGAATTCTGGGGATGATAAATTTCGGTGTTTATTTAAATGTGGACGATTCGTGCGAAGAGTGGGAAAGACTTTTGCAAAAATTCGCTTTAAGATACGTTTCTAACGAGACATTCATACACGAGTCGGACAGTTTTTATGAGCGAGTCTGCGCGAAAAAGCGAAAAAATGGATGGAATTCGAGTCCGCGTACTCGAATCAGTTATCTATCAAAACGTCGGAAAACCTTCCAAGTCGTCAATTCTTCTCGGAATACAATTTTAGTCGATGAATCCTCTTTGAAATTGCCAAAGCGCTCCCTTTTTTCATGCTCTGATGATAAATGCGAAACCCCGCTGTCCGGAAGGAGTTTTCCTCGTGTCAAATCCGAAGGTGCAACGTTAAAAAAATTTCAAGCGACAGAAAAAAAGAAATGCAGCAGGTCCCTATTTGAGACCGATCCACAGATTTTAACAAAGCAACACAAACAGGTTTGACTTTATTTATGTATTTTTTTTTTTAATTCAGAAAAACTGTAATTTTTAGAAATTGTTATGGGCGGTTTCAATGGCTTTGAGGGAACGAGGGATGACGAGCGATGATGGAAATTTAAAGATGGGCTTCGAAACTTTTCGCGTCGACGCGTTCATCGTGGGTTAACAGGAAAGGGGACGAAACGAATCTTCGACAAGCGACCGAATGTTGGAATGCGCACGTAAAATTGCCGAGGAACTCAAGTATGAAAACTTCCACCTAATATAAGTTACAATATTTGCTTTAAAAGTGCCAGGTTTTCAGTGTAGACAGATCACTGGAAATAGGACTCAAGAGCCTTAGGGATTTCTTAAATGTTGAAGACTTGTATAGAAATGAACTTTCCTTAAAGAAGTTATTGTGATACCCTCCACGTCGGGTTTTTGGAGAAGGGTCTTCCATACCCCGGAGGGTCAAATCGAATATTGATCTTTACCGATCTCAACTTTGTCTGTGGTGCCGGCCGGCCGTAGTATTTTTTCCGGAACACTTTACGGCCACAATTTTCACCAAATTTTCTTTACTTGGTGAACAAGAAACTAACGAGGCCGATTTTTGAATTTCGAAAAATGGCGGAGATATGTTTGTTTCAAATTTTAAATCCGCTGCGAGCGGCCGAACCGTTGGTCCGACTTTCACCGAATTTTCACCAATTACTCCTTATATTTTGAAGAATTTTTGGTGTAAAAAAATTATAATTTTTTTTTTAGTAAGGAGAAATTTCATACTTCCACGCCTAACGAGACCTCTCGTGCAAAAATCCCATTTCTACCTTGATACTTAAAAAACAAAAAAAACTCGGAAAATTTTTTGAAAAAAGAAAATTTGGAAAAAACTTCCCCTTTCTTATACTTACCCCCTCCGTTATACTTTCGTTCCCTTATACTTCCCCCTCCGTTGTATGTCCCCTTTGTTATACTCCCCCCTCCAATATTGTTACTTCAAGAGGAAGTTTTCGTTGGAAGCTGTTCAAACCAGTTCTTTCTTTGTTTTTAGCATTGGAACTACGATTAAGGAAAATGAAACCCCCCGGAAACGTTCACGTGAAGAATTTGAAAAAGTTCTCCGCCTAATAGAACTCGCCTTAGGTAAACTGCATATTTCAAAAAACGTTTTTTAAAATCATTTTAAAGCTTGAACGTGCTAAGGGTCAGCCCACAAAAAAAGAGCCAAGACTGTAACTCGCATCAAATATAAATCATTTGACCATATGTATTTTTTTATTTATTAAATTTTTGAAATTATTTATTTTGACATTTTTTTGATGCTACATCCCAAGCCTAATCTGTGAAATCGCGGGTAATCATCACAAGGGAAAGATGTTAAGGGCCGATTAACAAACTCTCTTTCATTTATTCATTACCCGGTTTTAAATCACAAAAATAATTAAACAAAAAATAATAATAAAACAAAATAAAAATAAACATGAAATATGAAGTTTTTTTTCCCCTCTGTAGTCCCACTTTACGAGCTTTGGCCCAAATCAGGTTCATTTTTCGCAGGAATGGACGGCTGGACTGGAATCTTTTTTGCGACTGGGACTAATTTTGTCGGCTCCCTGAAAAATGAAGTTAAAACTAAAAAAATTACTCAAAATAATAAATTTACTTAATGGAAGAGTCTTTTTTAAGAGATGGGAGGAGTGAGGGGACTTTCCGATGTCCGGATTCTCGTTGTACGACTTCGAGTAATGAGTAACTTGGCATCCAAACCTGAAATGTTCATGAAAATTAAGGAGTAAAACTTTTTTATGAATTTACCTTTTCTCTATAAGCAGTAGCGACGATGTTACGGTTTGGTTCTGGATCGTAAGCGACGGATTCGACTCCGAAATGTTCGCAGTATTCGTGAACGAATTGACGTTTGACAGCATTCATCGATGGGAATGAGTAGCTTCGACTTTTCTGCTTCGACTGTTTCGAAAGCTGCACAAGCTGGGATAACTTCTCATGAACCATTTGGCAGAAACAACATCCTTTTTGCCCAAGATTTCATCATGTCTGAGTATTTTGGAGCGAATTTCGCACTCAGGTCTGGGTTTGCGATTTGAAGGCTGATGGCGTCTGAGGTTCCTTTCCTGCTTGCGGCAGTCGTCATTGCATTCTAAGGTCTTCAAGCTCATTTTACGAGCAATGACCGAAACATCGGATGTATCCACAGTTTTTTTCCGAGTCTTACGTCAGCTATTTTGGCAGCCAATAGAGATGTTTCAATCCGTTGATATTCCGAGTTGTTTCGGAACAGGTGCGCGAAACGGAGCGACGACCGCATTCACAAGTGATTTTAATTGGCGGTACATGCGGTGTTTGGCGGACAAGGTTTGTCCGGATGGCATGGCGAAGCGCAAGGATGGTTGCAACCGCTTCGCGGTTTAACACATGGCTGCTCGCATACCGTGTTCGCTTCTAAGCAACTCCCATCGTGACATTTACGGATGCATTTGTGACCACAATCTAAAGCACGTCCGCACGGGATGCCGCACGAATACTCCCCTTGGTGGCAAGGAACAGTTTTTCTCACTTCGTGAGCTCCATAACAATACTTAGTAGTGAGAACGGAATGGAGGGCATTCTGGAAACGAGTGGCAGTTGTGGAGCGGTGGATGTCCGCAAGGGTGCTCTCGTGAGCAAGGCTCATTGCATTCTGGCGGTCTCGTACCACGGAACAGGAGGCAGTATCACAGATTTGCCACACTCACAATGGAGCTCCTCAAAGCCTGAAACATTATAAGTATCAAAGTGTCATTAGCTAGATCACCAGGAGGCTCTGGCGCTCTGAAGCTTACTTGCAGAAAGACAAGGTGAGCAATGACCACGACAAAGTCTTTCACATTTATGGTGACCGCAGTTCAAATTTTTGTTGCACGGAAACGGGCAAATATGCTCCTCATCAATACAACAGACTTGATTACATTTATGTTTACCACAAGTTCTTTTCTGAAATTAATAAAAATTAAATAGATAAAAATAATATGATATTAGGTACCTTAGCATCGTTTTTGGCACAAGATGTCGCTGGATTCCTTACAAGGGACTTCTTTTTCAATGAGGCCACATCTGCATTTGACTTTGGATAGTTTTTTTCACATGGAGGGCATTCACCGAGGTGGCATTCACTTTGACATTTGACGTTCAACACCTCCACATGTAAGTTCTTTGCCGCAGATGGCGCCACAGAGAGGGATTTCATCGGTGCATTTGGATCTGGCGCATACGGGATCTCCTGTTTACCACATGGGCAGTACTTGAGGACAATCGAATCAAAACGGCATAGAGGGCATTCACCTTCGTGACATTTCAAAGGGCATTTGTGCGCTGAACATGAGAGCATACGAGGGCATTGAGAGCCACACTCGTATTTCGAAGGTCCACCCATTTCTTCCGGCAAAACTGTTCCGTTCATATCAAACTCCGTTCACTTACGCCACAGTAGCACTTCTGGTCGATCTTTTTTGCGCATGGTTCGCAGTCACCTTGATGGCATTTCTTCTCGCATAAATGGACGCCACAGTTTAAACTTTTACCGCAGATGCTTTCGCATTCGATTTTAACTGTGGATGAGCAAATGACAGTCGTTTCAGTTCGACCCATCCGCAGTGACGTTTAACATTGGCACAGCAGTTCGGACAAGGTCCGGATGGCAAAGGATTGTACACGTGAGGACAGTTGTTCTTCTTACCACATATTTGTCCACAGCAATGCGGCGTCTCACCGCGTACAAACTCCGGATTGGCTACTTTACCACACATGCAGAATATTCTGTGGGAATGATTTTGGTCGTGTTCTGACAAGCAGGGCATCTCCATCCGTTTTCGTCTTTAGAACTCGAGGCCATTTTACGGTGCAATTGAAATGTAGAATGTGATGGCAGTTGGAACAGGACCAAACTGGATTGTGCTGACGTATCCTTTCACAGCAGACAAGGCATTCGAGTGTACCTCGGTGAAGCTGATCGATGAGCCTTTCTCGCTGGCAAATGGTCAACTCGCGTTTTTCTTTCCAATGCTTCTTCACATCAACGTTTTTCTTAATATACGATGGCTTCGCTTCCCAGTTAGGCTGGTGCTTACTCTTCTGCTGCTGCTGGTACTGTGACTGTTGCTGCTGATATTGTGGCTGCTGCTGCTGATATTGAGGCTGTTGCTGCCAAACTTTGGGCTTTGAAAAATTTTTAACTTTATTCTTATACCCTTTTGACCTTTCAGGTTTCTTCTGAGTTATAGGTTCACTGTTTGATGTGTTAGGTTGGTAATTTTGATTGTAGTTTTGATAATCTAAACAACATACAATTATTGTAACTCATATTATGAATTTGATTGTTTTCTCCATTTTTTCTATATCATACTTACGGTTTTGAACAGTGTTATTTGAGTAGACCATGGTCGGGATATTTTTTGCGGTTGATATCCCGAACCGACGCCGAACATGTTAGAAACTGCCATTGTGCGCGTTTTGACCTGTCCTTATGTTTGGATCGTACGCGAAGTAGTCGGAGCTTTGTTGCTGTGGGGTATAATAATGGGTCCCAAAGTAATTCTGACTAGAATGGGCGCCCACCTGAATAGTCACGACGTGAAGGATAATGGCTCCCGTTTCCACCTCCGTTCCAATCCCAGTTTGCCATTTTTTTGAAAGGATCGAGCGAGTTAAAAATAAGCCTGAAACAGAAATGTAGCGAGTGCGGTTATTAAAATATCGAAACAGTCCTACTCTATCAGTTATCATCAGGGCTTAGATTTATATGCATTTGCATATTTTATGTGGAACTTATTTCGTGGTCTTCTCAATGGATTTACACGTTTTAGCGCATTCTGAGTCAAATAATACCTTTTTATTTTGCATATAAACGCAAATTTTTAAGGTTACAACTCATTTGGAATACTTTCGCGTATCCCAGAGTGAATGACACAATATGGTTTAAAGTATTTTCAGTGACTAGTATTTAAAGAATGTCGCAGTGAGAAAGGCTCGATTTGATTCAGTATATTTTGAAGGACTTTTTTTGTCGCTCAAAAAGTTGTATTCTGTATATTTTGAGCGACTTCTTTTGTCGCTCATGTCAACGCATGCACATTGCCCGGCAAAAGTTTTATACGAATTTCACAACTTCAGTAAATATCATGGGGGGGGGGGGGCTAAAGTAGCATCATTTGATTTTAAAAAAAAAACAGTTTGCAAATCATTCAACAAGGTCTACTTCAGTATTTACCTTTACAATTTTGTATCAATCCTTAAGTTGAGTCACGTAGGGCAAACAGAAAAATAAACCTGGATTAAAACCAAAGATGGCGGTAAATATTGTTTAAAAATGATAAAACGGTCTTTTATATTAATAATAATTTTTTGGGTTGTTTATTTATGTAAAACTCTAGCTTGCGAGAGGAAAAAAACTAACCAGTCTCCTGGGACGAGGAAAATACCCTAGATTTTGATAAAAATTTTTTGGTAATAATACCGAGAAAAAAGCCAAAATTTTTCTAATTGGGGTTTCTCTGACGAAAACCGAAGAAAACTTCTGAAAATCAATACTTTATGGCCAAAATACCATGACAAATGCGAATAAAAGTACGGGTTTGAAGAGCTTCCAATGAAAACTTCCGTAAAGGGAAGTAACAATATAGAAGGGGAAGTATAACGGAGGGGACGTACAACGGAGGGGAAGTATAAGGGAACGAAAGTATAACGAACGGAGGGAAAGTATAAAGGAGGGGAAGTATAAGGAAGGGGAAGTATAAGGGAGGCGATGGATAAGGGAGGGGGAAGTTATTTTTTCGAAAATTTTTCCAAGTTTTTTTTTTTGAAAATTTTTTTAAGTGTCAGGTAGAAATAATGGGCTCTTGGGCCAAGGGATGTGCCTCTCAGAATGGGTAGAAGTATGAAAGTTTCTCCTACAAAAAAAAATTATAATAAAAATTTGCAATTTTTTTACACCAAAAATTCGTAAAAAATATAAGGAGTAATTGGTGAAAAGTTGGTGAAAATCGGACCAACGGTTCGGCCGCAGCGAATTTTTTAAAATTTCAAACAGACATATCTCCGCATTTTTTTGAAATTCAAAAATCGCCCTCGTTATATTCTCGTTCACCGGCTAAAAAAATTTGTGTGAAAAAGTGAAAATCGGTTGAAAACTGTGGCCGTAAAGTGTTCCGGAAAAAGCTACGGCCGGCCGGCACCACAGAAAAAGTTGAGATCGGTATGGATCCATATTCGATTTGACCCTCCGGGGTCTGGAAGACCCTTCCCCAAAAACCCTTCGTGGAGTGTATCACAATAACTTCTTTAAGGAAGTTAAAAGTTCTCTTAAAACCTTAGTGATATTTTGGCGAAAATAATCCCTAAATCTGGATAAAAGTGAATGATACTTCGAAAAAAATTCATTAGATAAGGTCTTTAATCTTAATTATTAAGAAGCTTTCAACTGACAAGTTTGAGCTTTTTTGGCAATCAACTATAATTAATCTTCTGCGTATAGAATACGCGAAAGATTTTCTTATTTACTTGGATAATTCACAGGTTTTTATTCGGGATATGGATTTTACATACACGTGGGTATTTCCAGATCCATATTTTTTCAAAAGGAGATTATGTAAATTCTTTGCTTTGAATATTTATACACGGTTTTAGAAATGAGAAAATCTAAAGGGGGAGCCGAATTGGGCATTGAAATTTTCATTTGGTCAATTCAAAGCACTCGTGGATAGGTGAAAAAAAATTGTTTTTAATTAAAGAAAATTTGTTAATAAACGCTAATCAGATATGCTATAGAACACGTTTGATCTAGGGAATTTCAAATGCTAATTTTAAACAATCGAGCAAGCTAAAACCGAGATGGAACCCCCATTAAAACGTTTAATTGGTTTGAATGAACGCCTCCCACCACTCATTAGTAATAATAGTCAAACGCAATAATTTGCGTTTCCTTAATCACTTTAAGGTAGCCAAAACGCGATTTTAACAATTATATGAGGATTTTTCAACTGAGAAGCCATTTTCGGTAGGGCCAACAAAACAAAAAAGTTTTTTGCATTTTGCCCCACAAAAAATCCCGTTTTGAGGAAACCCTCTTTAGCAATTTCGTTTAGTCGGTAGGGCCAACCAAACAAAAAATTTTTGCATTTTGCCCTCACAAAAAATCCCGTTTTGAGGAAACCCTTTTTTAGCAATTTTGTTTAGTCGGTAGGGCCAACCAAAGAAAAAAAAAGTTTTTTTTGCATTTTGCCCCCACAAAAATCCCATTTGAGGAAACCCTCTTTTAGCAATTTCGTTTAGTCGGTAGGGCCAACCAAACAAAAAAAAGTTTTTTGCATTTTGCCCCCAAAAAATCCCGTTTTGAGGAAACCTCTTTTAGCAATTTCCTTTAACCTCTTTTAGCCTGCAATGCGATTGTGACTTAAACCAATAAACAATATTCCAATATTTAAATAAGAAAAAACCAATGTCCTTGTGACTTCCTATAAGAAAAAAACTAGTTTATTCCCTACATGTAATTAATTCTCATATTTTACAATGTTAAAGTGAGGAAATTACAAAAGATTAATGCTCGGTAAAAACTTATAAATCGACTCCCAAGCAAAAATGATGGGTTATTACCGAAAATTGTTTGCTGAGAGAAATCATCTTGAAGACTTCCGAACAGGTTTAAACAAGGTAAAAAATTTGGCCTTGAAAATTCTTTGAGGAAGAATGAGGTTAATAAATTTTGAAAGGAAAAACAGGAAATTTAGTGCCTCCGCTTTAGTATCAACTCAAAAAAATATAAAGCCGGTGAAGTGAAGTCATGTATTCTGGACAGTTTTTATTTATACCTTTTCAAGGAGACTCCATAATTGGAAGAAGATATCCGCGTTGTTTCAGTGCACTGAATTAACCGATTCTGAACAGAATTTTAATTTTTTTTCCTTTGTTTTTATTTTCATGGGAACAGAAGTTTTTTTATAAATTTTTTTATTGAATATTTAAAAAACCATATCTGGATCATTGGCTAGACAATGTTGTCATCCTTCCAACTTTTATAATCTATTAATAGAAATGGAGATTTATTAGGACTTTCTTCAAGAAAAAAACATTTTTTTAAAAACTTATTTTTACCGAGTTATCGATTTTGTTAATGCTGATAAACATGAGATCTTTAAGAATTAAATTTAAAAATGGAAATTGCGACCGCCGGCCGGCACCACAGACAACCTCATGATCGGCAAAGAATCAGTTTTCCTCTACGAAGAATCACAATAAATTCTTTGAGGAAGTTAGAACCCTTCAGAAACGAAGAATCAGTGCTGCAAACCTGCTCGTGAATTGACAGGGCTTCAGTTGGTAGAACTGAGATATTTGGAGAAATAATAACGTTTAATTGCAGAACCGTCGATGAATACCTGCGGGGACTTAATTTTGTATTCTTCTTGAGTTCCACGATGGCAGAATAACTCAAAACCTCTTGTTTCGGGTTGAATATTAATAAACCCCGTCGTAACTAAGTAACTTAACTAAAATTATTCGGAATAAATTTATTCAAATGAATACCTATTTGGGGGATAATTCTTTTCCGAAGGGAATCCTTAAGATAAAAGGTAGGTTTTGTTTGCATAATTTTCCTATATCGTAACTCAAATAAAATAAGACTGTACCTTGCATCTCAGAGAAAAAAATTGATGGGCCTATCAGCTTTAAGAAACGGTAAAAATTTGGGTAAAGTTCGATGAAAATTGAGGCCGAAAAGCTTTCCGGAAAAAATGGCGACGTCCGCAAAACGCCAAATTCTAGATCATAGATCAAAAGATGATCTTTATATGTGAAGTCGTCAATCTTCCAGTAAGCCGTCTATTGAGGTTCAAATCTCCATCGGAATTTTACACAACAACTTAACAGGTTTGCCAACATTTTTTAATTCCAGGTTTACCAACACTAAACAATTCCTCGATTTTGGCAAGGTAAGCCTCGTTCTGAGCACGATCTTTTTGCGATTCTTCGATTACTCAGCAATTTTTACATACTTTTTATTTACTTTGTTTTTTTCTCGTTCGCCATTTAAAAATAAATTTTTCATGTCAAGATAATTTATTTAAAATAAACTTTTTGGCTTTTAAATAAATGAATTTTCTCATAAACGTTGATGAGCGGGAAATTTTATTATTTTTCTCATCAAAAAAGCAATAAAACGTTTTACGGATAACCGTTTTCTCACCTCCCCAATTTAAATTAATAGAAGGTTAATTACGAGAAGGGGAAAAAATTAAGACGACATTGTTTTTTTTTTTTTCGGTCTTCCCGGAATAAATTAAAATATATGCAAAAAAGCTTTTATGATCTTATAGAATATTCATTAGTATTTTTTTATACCTGCGTGTCTAGTTCGGATCAAATTTATAAACGTGTTAACTGATGGTTTTCCCCAGGCGGAGACATGAGAAAAAAAATGGTGGAGATTGAGGACCGAAGCTTGAGAACATTTTTATGGCTCTTTAATTATTTATTCATAAAATTCAAGTTTGAATATCTATTAACGGTACACCAAGACCCCAGACAAGTAATCTTTTTAATCCTGCTTGAGAAGCTGGAAGAAGCTCAGACAGGTTTGCCAACATTTTTTAATTCCAGGTTTACCAACACTAAAATATTAAGCCTTGGGACGGGGATTGCATCCGAATGGAGCCATTATAAAACAATAAAATTTAATTATTTTATAAAATTGAGAAGGGAAGGCAGGTTCAGAATGCTAATGCTTGGAATTTTTTTTAAAACAAAAAAAATCCTAATTTCATACAAGTCCGGCATTCCCCTACCGGACGTCCTTGAAGAAACGTATCTTTCTCAAGATTATACTACTTATTAAAAAAAATAAAAAAGTTAATGAGGTTTTTATTTTGGGGAAACAAAGATTGAGGGGCTTGAATTTTTTTTAGTCGTACTTCCTTTTAGCCGTGAAATAAACTACCGGCTTTTGATGTTGTAAATGAGCAACAGGAGCCAAAATAATATTATTAAAGGATTCAAGATTCCTATTTAAAAAAGATTTTTTTTTAATTATAAACATCTGTACTTTTCATCTTGTTTAAAAATTTACGATGAAAATCCATTAGTGGTTTTTTAAGATTCGTTTAAAATTGATGACCCTTCACTTTCACGTTGTTTTCCTTTGGTTTGGTCTTTAATCTTTACAAGAGTTTCCGGTTTTTTAAAAATAAATCAGAAAAAGAACATTTGCGGTTTTGTTCGTTCAAGAGGCAGCTTACACTGGAGTAAAAGTTGGCACCCCTGATGTAGCACACCTAAGGACAATCGCCTACGTATCCAACCCAAGCTGTTCTTGCTGCCAAGGCTGCCAACATAATCAAGGAAGTCTTCTGCGTTTTAAAAATTAATCACAACAGACAAAACAAATTTCGAATATCATTTCCATTTCATCCCATTAAAATTCAATAATTAAGTTATTACAGACTTTAAAAAATGGGAATTGGGTGTAATTTGCACATGCGAATAGATATGTAAATTTTAAAATTAACTGTAGGAAACGAGCCAAATTGCATCGATCAAAAACGCCTTTGAATTACCACCAATTAAGGCGTATAAAAAAATCATAAAATCCGATACGGAATTGTTATTTGAAGAAACGAAAATTATAATAAAATAAAGCTTTGTGTTAACCGCAGATTGAAACAGGTTTAAAACTACTGTAGCATGCGCAGAAGGATTTGGATGTCATATTTGACGTCTTCAAATCGTTTGTCAGTCAAATCTGAAGTCATCAGATCCTTCTGCGCATGCTCCAGGAGTTCCAAATCAGTTTCAAACTTCGGTTGCAACAAATCTAATGACATTATTAGGTGTTGATTTCTCATTTTACTTTACTATTTTTCAGTCAGTGTCTTAGCTTACTTTGCAATCGAACATTTTTACTTTTTTCTCTGAAACAAATGGCCCACATGTCACAAAGTAGGGAGAAAAAAAATCGTCTCCCTATCTTATATTAAAATCGGCCTTTTTAGAAGATTGAAGGACCAAGACAAATTGAAAAGGAACTCCATAAAACAATTTATCAACAAAATAAATAATTTAACTTTTCATTTTATTTTTTTAATTAAAAAAAATTTGCGCCCTGCGGGGTATTTACTCTCATCTTTTCCCTGATAATTAAATACAGATTTTCCTTATATTTTAAAAAAAGAAAAGAAAAAAACAGGTTGTCTCAAAAAGAAAATTTTAATCAAGTAAATTAGTTCAGATTGTCAAAGTCAAGCTTTAAATAAAATGCTAGGTGAATAAAAAATTTTCAAGTTCAAAAAGTTTAAAAAATTTCTTTTTTGCCGTAATTAAAACATGCAAATCGAGCCATCTCAATAATATTTAAAAATGGCAAAGTCATCTGGATTTTTTCTAGATTAAACTCCTAATAATCGCTAAAAATGGAGGTAGAGAGGAAAAAATAAAATTTTTGAGGGATTGAATTTTTTTTTTTTTTTTTTTTTCAGATAAAGGGATTTCCGAGAATTTAAGTCGATCTCTAAATATTGAATGATGAATGGGGTGTGACCGCAATATCAAAAAGCAATTAATCTTATTTTTCTGAAATAAGACAATAACCTACTTAGTTAACCAATAAAAAAGAACAAAAACACATTTTAGATTTTTTTTTTCATCAATTTTTAACGCCCCACATTATTTTTACATTAAAGAAAATTAAATTGAGACATTTTACTTTTGCAAGTAATAAATAGACCCTGAAAATGTCCAGAAGGCTTCCTTGATAAATTACCAACCGATGGCTAAGGTGAGGGTTAGAAAGATTGAGAGAATTGCGGACCTTCTTTTTCAAAAAAAATTTAATTTTAATTTTGGAAATTTATTTCTTGATATTTTAGGAAAGCGAAATTTTCTACCCCCTTTTTCCTTCTGGAAAATGGAAAAGCTCAACTGAAAATTCGTTTTTTTGGGAGAACACCGTTCAACCTAACGCATTTCACCCTAAAGCAGTAGAACATAAAAAAAAATGCATTTCGACAGAAAAAATCTGTAGTTCACCATAATGCGTTTCGACATAATGTAATTCAACATAAAGCATCTCACCATAAACTAGGAAAAGCAAGCAGGCAGCCAATGGGATCAGCTCGTTTTATGACAAGGGGGTTAATTTTTTTTCCTCTCGCGAGGATGTGATATGGTGAACTGTCAAGTTTTATGGTTTCTGTAGTGTCGCCATAATCGCGTTTTAACAGGCTAGCTCTTTGGCTGTCCATAGTTTCTGGTGAGATGTATATGCCCAAACGACAGAAACAGTTTCCATTAGGTCCAACTGCGTTATGTTAAAACGTCAAATTTTATGTCGAAACGACAAGTCGTAAATCTCTTCTTTATGGTGAGATGTATTATGTTCAAACGCATTATGGTGAAGGTTTTAGACTATTTTCTTTATGTTGAGTAGCAGATTTTTTATGGTGAACGGTAGCTCGCGATATCTGCTATTTTACGATCAAATGCATTATGGCAAATTCCCAAAATGTGAACGAATAAATTTTCAAATCTGATCACTTTTGAAACACTGGAAGGGCTGAAATGTGTAGAATTTAAATTTTTTTTCTACGAAATTAAATTTAAACTTCGAGTTTTAAAAGTAGCTTTATCTCGTTAACCCCTTTTAACGTAATAAAAAAAAATAGCTTCAGAGCTTCCCCTGGAGTAAAATTAACTTTGGAATTTAATTATTTTTAGTGTTTTAATTTAATTCGGTACGTAAAGTAGGAAATATGTTGATAGCTGACCTTGACCGGAGTGCAGATGAGGATGAGGAGAAGATCTGCAGAGGCGAGGCTTGCTAGAAAGAGATTCGTGATGCTTTTCATCCTTCTGTATTTGGCGATGGTGACGATGATGAGGAGATTACCGGTTACGCCGAGTATCAGCGTGACGGAATAGACGACAATCGTCGGGACGAGCTCTTCCCACAAATAGGTCGACATCGCCTCCTCCATGTCGTAATCGTAGTCGTACTCCGTCCCATTTTCGTCTCCCATTATATCTGAATGCATTTTCTCATTCTTGTATCTGAAAAAGGTCAATCATTTTAATTTCATAGGATCAAACTCCAAAAGAAGAGATCACCCCATAGATTCATAAATCATTCTTCAGCTTTCAAATGATTTCCTCAGATTCAAATGATCCTAAATTAAAATATTAAAACAAGGCAAGTTTTGACCTGAATTTTCTTTCTATATTTAAGACTGGGTGAAAGACATTGAATATTTACTAGGTGTCTTTTTGTGAAAATATCCAATAATCATGAGGTAAATTTCGAAATAAGAACCCAGATTTTTTTTGCCCTCAGCGTTGAATAAAAGGCGCACTTCTAGCTTAAGTTTTAACGTTAATGCATGTCGCGTGATTAATAAACATCAACAGCCGAGATAGACAAAACCGAAATAGATTTTGGATTCTCATTTTCTTTAGCTCTCCTTTTCACGGAATTTCCGGCATTACCCCATTTTCTGCTAAAAGAAACTCTTTTGTCCAGATTTAACGGGGTTTTTTGGATGGCCAACTAGCATAGTCATGTGGTTTTCACATGTGGGTCACAGTTTTCATTGTGATACCCTCCAAGTCGGGTTTTTGGGTAAGGGTCTTCCAGACCCCGGAGGGTAAATTCGAATATGGATCTATACCGATCTCAGCTTTGTCTGTGGTGCCGGCCGGCCGTAGCATTTTTTCCGGAACACTACCACAGTTTTGAACCGATTTTTACCAAATTTTTACAAAAATTTCTTTAGCCGGTGAAGAAGAATGTAACGAGGGCGATTTTTGAACTTCGAAAAAATGGCGGAGATATGTCTGTTTGAAATTTTAAAAAATTCCGGCGGCCGAACATGTGCTTTAACATGCCTTATAGTTCCCCCTCCCTTATACTTCCCCTCATTTATACTTCCCCCTCCCATATGTTTTACTTCCCTTTAATTTTTAAGGACCGATTTTCACCAAATTTTCACCAATTACTCCTTATATTTTTTAAGAATTTTTGGTGTAAAAAATTATCAGTTTTAACATTAATTATCATTTTAGTAGGGAGAAATTTCTTACTTCAACGCCTTACGAGTGGGACCTCTCTTGGGGGAAAATCCCATCATTTCTACCTTGATACTTTAAAAAATTTTCGAAAAAAAAACTTAGAAAATTTGTCAAAAAATAAAACTCGGAAAATTTTTCCAAAAAAAAAATTGTAAAATTAGAACAAAAAAACTCCCCCCTCCGTTATACTTCCCCCCCTTATACTTCCTTTCCCTTATACTTCCCCACGTTATACTTCCCCCTCCTATCCGTTTTACTTCTCTTTAAGGAAGTTTTCGTTAGAAGCTCTTCAAACTAGTACTTGACATCAAAACACCTTTTTTTTTGGCAAAATTTCAAGAAAATCGAGAGTCTCGTAAAAAGCGTTCTTTTTCTAAGGCCATTTTACAAGATTTTCGGTCGTTTTTCTCGCTTTTTCGGCGAGACAACACGAGTTTTTCATCCAAAAAAACTGATTTTATAGCGTTTTCTCAAGTTTTCTAGTATGCTTTGGGGCTTTTAGGTAGAGCTTTTTTTTCCCTCCCCACCTCCAATTCAAACACAATAATTCCCCGCTTTAATAATTAATATCAGATTTCTAAAGTCGATTTACCAAAATCGATCTTTTGAATGAAGCCTTTCTTGCATTGAAGCGGAGAAGGGAGCACTCCGCCGCTAATTGAACTCAAAGTCAAACTACGTCAAAGGGGTGGTTAGTCTATCAATCTTATATTTACCAAGATCTAAGACAGGAAATAATCTCCATCCGAACAAAAAAAAGAAAAGAAAAACTTTTCTCTTCAGCCATAATTTTACAGTACATATTTGGCTAAAATCTATTTTTAAATGAAAATCTTAAGCTCCTCAAGTTTCAAGAAGTCCTTTCATTAAGGCGAAATCGATTGTCCCCCCTCAAAATTTGGTATTTCAAATCCGTTATTAATTGACGTTGGGAAGGCGAAGGAATATTAAATCGCAAGGTTTCGTCAACTCAATTTTGAGGTTGAACTATTCATTGGTTCAGTATTAAAATGAGAGCTTCCTATAGCTAATACTCTCGGTAGAATTAGTTTGAAAACCTCTACTTCCCTAGTTTTACAACTACGTCAATATTCTGGCATTCGAGATGAAATGAGGCGCTCCGAAGACGAAGGGCGAACTCGACAAAACGTAGTTTCGAGATATTCGCATTTTAAAGTTTTCTGTTAAGGGTGAACTCGACAGAAAAGTCACTCTCTGGAATTTCCGTGGCGAGATTTTAGAATCATCATAGAATCATCATAGACTCATAGAGAAAAGGGTTTTTTAAAAATCACCAAATCTCGAAAAGAAAAAAAAATTAAATAAAAAAGGTTGAGAGTAGAGCTTTGCCGCATATCGGTTTTTACGTATTTTAAAGGGGAAAAAAGGGGAAAAAAGGGGATACTCAATATAAAAATTACATGGGTGTATTCTTCAAAAGGTCTAGAATCTGAAAATGAAAAAAAAAAATTTGTCCGATGTCGAGTTCGCCCTTCGTATTCGGAGCGCCTCAAATCTACCTTTGATTTTTGAAAGGTTTATTTATAATAAAGACAAAGAGAAAAGGGGTCTAATAGTATTAAAAGCTTAAGAGTTATCAGTGTTTAATAATGTTTAACGAAATGAAGGACAGCCTTCGAAATTCCGGAGAACGTCGACAAGTTCTCACTTTTTAAAGCATACGCGTCTCTTCGTCTATAATTAAAGATGAAAGACTGACGATAATTACTTTGCTTTATGCCTGAAATAGCATAAACGTTCATCCCGGCATTTTTTTATATAACAATCATTTGAAGGTCTCAGAGATGATAAAGAAGAAAGAGGGGAGGATTTTTCGTTAGCTGATATCGTGAAGATTGATAAGAATATCTGGAAGAGAGAGAGAAAAAAAAGGAAGGAAACAAACTTATTTAAAAACAATTTCCCCCTTTAAATTTACCGCTAGATGGAAGAAATTTTCACGGAAAAATTACGGTGAATTTATGTCAATTTCTCCCTTATCTAGGAGGCTGTTACTCTAGGGGTTTTCAAAAGTGGGGGAAGTCATTTTTCCGCCAAAAAAATTTAGGAAGATCAATAAATTCTGGCAAAATTAATGTTTTCCCGCCAAAAAACCGAAAAAATTACGGTGAATTTATGTCAATTTCTCCCTTATCTAGGAGGCTGTTACTCTAGGGGTTTTCAAAAGTGGGGGAAGTCATTTTTCCGCCAAAAAAATTTAGGAAGATCAATAAATTCTGGCAAAATTAATGTTTTCCCGCCAAAAAACCGAAAAAATTACCGTGAATTTATGTCAATTTCTCCCTTATCTAGGAGGCTGTTACTCTAGGGGGTTTTCAAAATTGGGGGAGTCATTTTCCCGCCAAAAAAATTTAGAAAGATCAATAAAATCTCGCAAATGTTTTCCCGCCAAAAAACCAAAAAAATTACGGAGAATTTATGTCAATTTCTCCCTTATCTAGGAAGCTGTTACTCTAGGGGTTTTCAAAATAGGGGAAGTCATTTCCCCGCCAAAAAATGGAGGAAGATCAATAAAACATGGTAAAATTAATGTTTTCCCACCAAAAAACGCAAAAATTACCAAGAATTTACGTCAATTTCTCCCTTATCTAGGAGGCTGTTACTCTAGGGGTTTTCAAAAGTGGGGGAAGTCATTTTTCCGCCAAAAAAATTTAGGAAGATCAATAAAATCTGGCAAAATTAATGTTTTCCCGCCAAAAAACCGAAAAAATTACGGTGAATATATGTCAATTTCTCCCTTATCTAGGAGGCTGTTACTCTAGGGGTTTTCAAAAGTGGGGGAAGTCATTTTTACGCCAAAAAAATTTAGGAAGATCAATAAAATCTGGCAAAATTAATGTTTTCCCGCCAAAAAACCGAAAAAATTACGGAGAATTTATGTCAATATCTCCCTTATCTAGGAGGCTGTCACTCTAGGGGGTTTTCAAAATTGGGGGAGTCATTTTCCCGCCAAAAAATTGAGAAAGATCAATAAAATCTGGCAAAATTAATGATTTCCCGCCAAAAAACGCAAAAATTACGGTGATTTACGTCAATTTCTGCCTCATCTAGGAGGCTGTTACTCTAGGAGTTTTCGAAATTGGGGGAGTCATTTTCCCGCCAAAAAATTGAGGAAGATCAATAAAATCTGGCAAAATTAATTTTTTCCCGCAAAAAAAAAAAAGGGAGGGTTGCTGCGGAGCAATCAAGTTTTTTTATTTTAGTAATGTATTCATCCCGTTTTCTGAGGTGGTTTCATTGAAAATCCTTCCTTTATAAAACTTACTTAAAATGATCCTTCATAAAAGGAATCCTTCCCTGCGTTTCATCAAGGTAGTTATTGAAGTTTCTTAAGGAGTCCTCGAACTCTCATTGGCTATTTTATTACATAAAACCTTAAGAACAGCAACTTATTTAAATTGTAGAAAAAGAAGAATTGACACAAGAGTGTGAAAGACAAAACGATTTCAGAGTTTAATCTCGCATCCAATTTCCTTTCCATTCGATTCTCCTACCGGATATAATTTTCTTTAAATTTAGGTATGCAAAGGAATGAAAACAAAGTTTATTTTGATATTATCTCCTTTGATTAATCATTAAAAATAACCTTTTGTCCCCCACAAAAAAGAATGTTGGCTACAAAAGGACCGAAATTTTCGACTCAGCAACATTCCTCAGAATCCAATCTGCTTGATTTATTCCTACGGTTTTGACAAAGGAAATACAAATAACTTAACTATTTCCTCCCATTTAAAAACAATTTTTTGAACCAAAGTAATCAGAGGAAAAAATGGCATTTATTAGTTTACCTAATTACTCTGAAACACGCGATATCTCCATTATAACACGGAAATGAAAATAAAAATAATGGTTAACTTGTCCAATGAGATTTCATCAATTTTTTTCCAATATTAGAATTCCATTTTAAAATATTGTATGAAACCTCGATAAGGGAGAAAAATTTTTCTTTCGGTGATTTGAACATTCCTTTCACACGTCAGAAAAGAAAAAAAGCAATTTTTCAAACTTACGTTCATTTTTCGAGACGTCTCACTTATGAGCAAAAAGGGAGCCTGAAACAGAAAAATTAATTAACTTCGATTGAGAAAAATGATTTTTAATTGGTGATGAGAAAATTCACAGTCAATTTTTTTTATTAAAAATTGTAACATAAATGGAGTTTCAACGAGTAGAGAGCAATGAGGTCGTTTTTGAATCTCACAAACGATTTTCTAATTGAAACTGTCACAATTTCCATTAAAAATTATGATTAAATCCGATTTGTCTGCTTTTCATGCACTCTGACTAACATATTTCACGTTTTATTTCAATTAATTCCACTTGTTCACCAGAAATTTCACAGAAAAACCGTGTTTATGGGATTAGAGAGTATATGTGTCGACATAATGCGGTTCGCCATAATGCATTTGACCGTAAAATAGCAGAATTCGCGATTTAGCGTTCACCATAAAAAAATCTGCAACTCAACATAAAAAAAATAGTCGAAAACTTTCACCATAATGCATTTGAACATAATAAATTTCACCGTAAAGAAGAGATTTAACACTGTCATTTCGTCGACATAAAATTTTTCGTTTCAACATAACGCAGTTGAACATAAAGGAAACTTTCATTTTAAAGAACTTGTCGTTTCGCCATAAAACTGTTTATGTCGTTTGGGCATCTCAACATAAGCTAGGGAGAGTCAAAGAGCAAGCCTATTTTCGGCGCTTAAAACGCGATTATGGTGAAACGAAAAAAACCTAAAAACTTGACAGTCCACCATAATGTAATTCGCACATCCTCTCGAGAGGGAAAAAAGTAACCCCCTTGTGTCATAGAGCTGATCCCATTGGCTGCCTGCTTGCTTTTCCTAGTTTATGGTGAGATGCTTTATGTTGAATTGCATTATGGTAAACTGTCAAATTTTAAGGTTTTTGTCGTTTCGCCATAATCGCGTTTTAAACGGCGAAAGTAGCTCTTTCGCTGTATTATGCCTAAACGACAGAGATTTTTATGGCGATACAACAAGTTTAAAAAGAGGCTTTTATGGCGACATGCACTTTTTTTATGTCGACTTGCATTTAACGAAAAGTCGTTTATGGCGAAACGCATTATGCTGAAATGCATTATGGTCAAAATTTATGAACTTTAGAGAGTTTATATTCAGTTGCAAGGTGAACTATGGATTTTTTATGTTCAACTACTTTAGGGTGAAATGCGTTATGTTGAACGGTGTTCTCCCCTTTTGAAAATCTCAGTTTTTACCGTTTTCCTGTACCTTTCTGCCAACAAAGCGATTTTGCATACAGATATAATCAATTTATCTAAAAAAATCCTCTCATTTTAGGTTTTTAGGTCAAAATAAATTTATAGAATCTAATTACCGTACAAATAGCTTTTTTAAAAAACCCCATGAACAAAGGCCAGCAAACTTTTAAAAATGGTTTTGAAAATTCCCACGATTTCACGTACAAGAAAACTTTTTAATGAAATCCGAACGAATGGGCTTGCAACCGCAAATACTCTGGCAACAAACTCAACAGCTTAATTTAGAATTAATTATTTAAATGGGGAAAAAAATTGATTAAAATTCCTGCGAACATTCCTTTTTTCAACGCCCAATAACGGGATACTTTTGAGGATTTCAACTTCCTTACACAGTAGCTATTGTGATACCCTCCAAAATTAGAGTAGTCATTAAAAAATTAAAGATTCTCCTTATTGGTCGACCATAGGGAAGCATCTCCAGGGGAAATGGATTTGCGAATTATTTAGATCTTAGGACCTGATCCTTGTGAGAATAAATTAAATGTTAAAATCACTACAGCCCTTGGCTTTTCAAACGAAATTGCTTCGAATTCAAAAAAACTCAAAAAAAAAAGTTCAAGAGCAGGAAGTTTTTCAAGGTAGAACTCTCGAGAAATCAATGACTTTCTATTTCATTGATTTGTAAGTTACAGGGTCGACCTATTGACACTAAATATTAATATTTACTAATGGAAGTAACAACGGTTATTAGCAACATTAAAATAATCAATAAAAAATTGCAAAGTTCGCTTTCACGATTATTGGGCTTTCAATGACCTCATATTTTGACGGGAGAACACTCAACGTAACGCATTTCACACTAAAGCAGTTGAACATAAAAAATCTGTAGTTCATGCGTTTCGGTATAATGCAATTGAACATAAAGCTCTCAAAAGTTCAAAAATTTTTGAGCATAAAATTTCAATGACCTCATATTTTGACGGGAGAACACCGTTCAACGTAACGCAATTCACACTAAAGCAGTTAAACATAAAAAATCTTCATTTTGACATAAAAAAAATCTGTAGTTCACCATGATGCGTTTCAGCATAATGCAATTGAACATAAAGCTCTCAAAAGTTCAAAAATTTTGAGCATAATGCATTTCAACATAAAGAGTTTCGCCATAAACGACTTTTTCAATAAATGCAAGTCGACCTAAAAAAAAGTGCAAATCACCATAAAAGCCACTCTTTAAACTTGTTGTTTCGCCATAAAACTGTTTCTGTCATTCGGGCAAAATACATCTCACCATAAACTAGGGACAGCGAAAGAGCAAGCCTACTTTCGCCGTTTAAAACGCGATTATGGCAAAACGACAAAACCCTTAAAACATGACAGTACACCATAATGCAATTCAACATAAAGCATCGCACCATAAACTAGGAAAAGCAAGCTGGCAGCCAATGGGATCAGCTCGTTGACACAAGGGGGTTAATTTTTTTCCTCTCGCGAGGATGTGCGAATTGCATTATGGTGAACTGTCACGTTTTAAGGTTTTTGTCTTTTCGCCATAATCGCATTTTAAACGGCGAAAATAGGCTTTCTCTGTCCCTACTTTATGGTGAGATGTATTATGCCTAAACGACAGAATCAGTTTTATGGCGATACGACAAGTTCTTTAAAATGAAAGTTTCCTTTGTGTTCAACTGCGTCATGTTGAAAAGAGAAATTTTATGTCGAAACGACATGTGTTAAATCTCTTCTTTATCGTGAGATGTATAATGTTCAAATGCATTATGGTGAACTTTTTCGACTATTTTCTTTATGTCGAGTTGCAGATTTTTTATGGTGAACGGTATCTCGCGATTTATGCTATTTTATGGTCAAATGCATTATGACGAACCACTGTATCGACACGTATACACTCGTGCGTCTTCTATTTAGATTTTTTTTAACATTTTGAGAAGGGGCCGAGAAATCGTCCCCAACCGGTCTTATTCAAGCATCCAATCGTTCCATTAATCCAATCTCTGAATTTAAATTGGGTTTTTCCCTCTTCGTTTGCAATATTGATCGCCTTTTTTTTTAAGTAACTCTTGAGATTAGAAAGGACATAATTTCAGTTTTAATTGGTCATTAAGAAGGGTTAATTAATGTTTGCTAGTGTGATCTTTTAAAGCCCATTTTTCTCTTTAATACCACTTAATTGTTGTCAAGATTTGGGTAATTGGGATTTCAGCAAGGTTCAATTACGGTATTATCCTGGTGTGGTAAAATTAACACAAAAAAAGTGTTTATTAGTCAACAATTTAAAAATGTTTTCCGTTGTTGAAATAATAAGGTAAAAATGGTGTTTGTAAACGCCCGAAAGTTAAGTAAAAACATAGTTTTCTTGGGTCATAAAACGAGGAAAATTCATGAAAATCCAGCAGTTTTTAAAAAAAAAAGACAAGAAAAACTACCAAAATTATTGGTTTACAAAAATTTTGGTTTTATTTTTGTTTTTATTTTTTTGAAAAATTTTCCGATTTTTTTCCGAAAAATTTAAAAGTTTTTTTTTAATTTTCCGAGTTTTTTTGGGGGGGAAATTTTCCGAGTTTTTTTTTTTTTCGAAAAATTTTCCGATTTGTTTTTTTTTTTTAATTTTCCGAGTTGTTTTTTTTTTTTTCAAAAAATTTTCTGAGTTGTTTTTTCAAAAAATTTTCCGAGTTGTTTTTTTGAAAAATTTTCCGGGTTTTCTTCAAAAATCGCCCTTGTTAGTTTCTTCATCACCGGCTAAAGAAATTTGTGTAATTTGTTGAAAATTGGATGAAAACTGTGGCCGTAAAGTGTTCCGGAAAAATGCTACGGCCGGCCGGCACCACAGACAAAGTTGAGATCGGTAAAGATTCGAATTGACCCTCCGGGGTCTAGAAGACCCCTCCCCAAAAACCCGACGTGGAGGGTATCACAATAACTTCTTTAATGAAGTTAAAACCGAATGAAACGCCCCAAAGTTCTGTAAAAAGGGGATTTTTTTGTACGAAAAACGGATTGAAACAAGGTTTTTAAAAAAGCCGATAAAACAGGACTTTAGACTGACATATCTCCGCCATTTTTGAAGCTATCGTCACTTTTTATGCGATTACAAAAGGAAAATCCTGTGAAAATTTGGTGAAAATCGAGAGGAAATTGCGGCCGTGAAGCCGGCCGGAAATAAGATTAAGATTAAGACCCTTCCATGGAGGGTGTCACAATAACTTCCCTTTGAGGAAGTTAAAAGGGCATCTCTTGGCAAATAAATTGAGGAAATGCCTGCGGATGAGTTATTTTGCATAAGTTCATCAATTAGTTTAGTCAGTGTAGAAAATATAATTTTTTTTAATTATTGTTTAATATTCAAATGAGTGGGAAAATCTTGTAATTATGTAACTCTGTAAAATGGTCTTGAAATCTAGTTTAATGGATGTTTTTGCCCACATGAGTTGATGTCCGATTACGGGATATAGGGGGCCTTTTCATCCCGGATGAACAATGGAGGCTTGTAATCAATTTACAAGTTTTAAACGTCCTTTTTTCTCGTTTTGATGGGTGTTTAGCCAAAAATAAAAGGCTCTTTTTAATCTTTCAGCTTGTTTTGAACTCTTTTGTCAAGGCGTGAAGCTGGCGGGGTCTGGAAGGACCATTCACCTTCAATCCAACGATTTTTATATCAAACAAGCCAATCAAATCAACCCCTTTTCATATTGGATTTCAATTTTTAAGCAAAATGATCTTTGATGATATTTGATCGAGAGGATTTCCATATCAGGTTTCATGCTTTTGATTGGATCTAATGTATGGACTGCATTTTTAAGAGCTCATTATTTCTATAACGTATATGGCACTGTTGTTTACTGATTATCATGGTAATTTCTGACTTAAAAATTATCCAAAGTTTAGCATTGAAAACAAAAACAAAAATTTCCCCTCCCTACGAGAAGGCCGAGGTTAAATAGAGTCACGACCCTATAAATACATATAATTGCATTAAATAACGCTTAATTTTAGGGCCCTCTAATAGTATAAAATTTTTTCTGATGATTTCATTACTTATTTAGGAATCTGAGGAGAAAAAAAAATGGCTGCGTCCAAATATCCAGTATTTCCGCCATACGAAAACAAAAGTACTAGTTTGAAGAGCTTCCTACGAAGACTTCCTTAAAGAGAAGAAAAAATATAGGAAGGGAAGTATAACGGAGGGGGAAGTATAAGGGAGGAGAAGTATAAGGGAGGAGAAGTATAAGGGAGGGGAAGCATAACGGAGGGGGAAGTATAACGGAGGGGAAAGTTTTTTTTGTTTTAAGTTTTTTTTTCTCAAAAATTTTGTTTTTTCTTTTTTGAGAGGGGGGGGGGGGTTTGCCCAAGGTTTTTTTTGGAAAAATTTTCAATTTTATTTTTTCAAACAAATTTCCGAGTTTTTTTTTTTTTTGTCTACTAAGTACTAATTTGAAGAGCTTCCAACGAAAACTTCCTTAAAGAGAAGTTAAACGTATACGAGGGGGAAGTATAACGGAGGGAGAAGTATAACGGAGGGGGAATTTTTTTTTGTTCTAAGTTTTTTTTTTTCGAAAAATTTTCCGAGTTTTTTTTTCGAAATATTCTCCGAGTTTTTTTTTTTTTTTTTTTTTCGAAAATTTTCCAAGTTTTATTTTTCGACAAATTTTCAAAGTTTTTTTTCGAAAATTTTTCTGAGTATCAAGGTAGAAATAATGGGATTTTTGCCCACGAGAGGTCCCTCTCGTAAGGCGTGGAAGTTTGAAATTTCTCCCAATGACAATTAATGTTAAAAAATGATAATTTTTTTACACCAAAAATTCTTTAAAAAATATAAGGAGTAATTGGTGAAAATTTGGTGAAATTCGGACCAACGGTTCGGCCGCAGGGAATTTTTTAAATTTCCAACAGACATATCTCCGCCATTTTTTCGAAATTCTAAAATCGCGGCTACGGACGGCCGGCACCACAGACAAAGTTAAAATCTTTAAAGATAAATATTCGATTTGACCTTACGGGGTCTGAAAGACCCTTCCCCAAAAACCCGACGTGGAGGGTATCACAATAACTTTTTAAGGAAGTTAAAAAGTACGCCGGCCATTACTTTTTCGTACGGTGGTAACACTGCATATTTTGACTCAAAATTTAACAAGGATCCATTTATACGTCAAACCAAAGAAATAGAATACATAATTAGAAATCAATTGAAGATATTCATTAATTGAAGTTAAGCTCAAGATATACTTTAAACCATCTTTTCAAACTTTAAGAACTTATCTACAACCATCCGGGGAAGGACCGCCCTTATAAATTTGATAAGAAAATTACCTTTTATTTCATCCCTTTGAAAATTTCCTAAAATTTCCGGGTGAAAATTCGCCCAATTTTAAGACTTTCTAGGGTAAAAATCCTCAGATTTTTTTGATTTTTTTCAATTTTTTGGACTATAATCCCCTTTTTTTTTGCTCACGGATTTTTTAAATGAATTTTTCGGCTTATAAAGCTTTTTTTAACTATTTTATTAGCTAAAAAGCTCTTTTGATTTTAAGGTTAACATTTTTTCCTCTCTCATTCAGTAAAGAAAAAAAAGGGTTTTAAAAGAGGAGCCCTTAGTCTACTCCCTTTGGTAATAATGGATGATCTTATTAGCACTTGCAAGATTAGAACTAAAGGCAATAAACATCTTTTTGTTAAAAAATCAACACCTAAAAATCCAATATTCTTAAGAGCTTTACTTCTACTTAATACTACTTAATAATTACTACTTAATACTTCTCAATCCCTTCGGGGAGTTTTTGATTTCCGAGGATTACTTGAAGTTTTTAATAAATGGCAGTCCTTTCTCACTATTTTTTATCAGTTTTACAATTTAGATAGATTTTAAAGAAAGTTCTTTTTATTTTCGTTAAACTTTGACTTCTCCATTTTGTTTGGCTGCCACAGAACTTTTGGTACCCCAAGACAGAAGATGAGAAATAAAAATACTCACATAATATTTAAAATTTTTGACTCGCAATAAATAATTAAATTAATAATACATTTTTATTAGTCATAATTTTAATTAAATCCGCGTGTTTTTAATGGGGTCCGCAGCGGACGTCCACACCGCGCGAAGGTCCAAAACGAAACTGGACTTCCCGCTTTCGAGTATTCAGGTGTAAACAAAACGATTTCTGGTGGGGATTGGGAGGCTTGGGGTGGCAGAAGCGAGAAAACGGGCCAATCCGCGCCTTCCTCCCTTTCAGGATCAGTCCTGACCAATCCTGACGGTACATCCTTCATTTTCCATCTTCAATTTCATTTCCGATGTACAAAAAATTATCACCAACATGATACTCTACGGAAATAGTACTAAAAATTACTTTTGTCTAACTTGACAATAAAAAAATGTTTTTGCCCGTCAAGAATTTTGGTATACTATTATCAACCCTTCTCTTTTTACCATGTTTTGGTAAACAATGTCAAATTGCAGTTCGTGAACCAAGAGGAAAAGACACTGAGCTAGTAAAAACTCAAAGTTGGCTACCTTGTAAAGTGACGTTGGCAAACACTCTCGGAACACGTGTTCAAAAACAGTACATTACCTTCTGATTAGATTATTTGTCCTTATCAGATAAGATTTTTGATACCACTTCAAAATATTCGTTTTTTGAGCTTTTATCACACTATTTTATTGAGAACTTCTGTTTTTTGGAAGGAAAAGGTATAATTTTATGGAATTTAAACCGTTTAAATTGAATGTTTTGCAAGTTTTGAGAAAGATAAAAAAGGAGGAAAATGTCGAGGGATGAGGACTACAAGACTACCACTGTGGGAGATTGAAATGGCGGTGAATGAATAATGGAGAGGCGTTATAGCTGCGAAGTCTGCGATAAGAAATTCACTTTGGCCGACACTCTAAAAATTCATTTGCGAATCCACACAGGGGAAAGACCATTCAGCTGCGATATGTGTAAGAAAACATTCAACCATAGGAGTGGTCTAAAGAGACATATAAGAGTTCACAATGGGGAGAAGCCATTCAGCTGTGATTTCTGCGAAAAGAATTTCACAGATCAAAATACTCTTAAGTGCCATCTCAGAATCCATACAGGAGAAAGACCATACAGCTGTGACATCTGCGATAAAACTTTTACGCAAGCCAACGATTTAAAAAGACACGAAAGAATTCATACGGGCGAAAGGCCATATTGTTGTGAACTCTGCGATATGACGTTTACACAAGCCACAGATTTGAGGCGACATAAAACAAGCCACACTGGGGAAAAACCGTTCGAGTGCGATTTATGCGGAAAAAAGTTTATCCGCCCTGATAAGTTAAAGACTCATATGAGAAGCCACACTGGAGAAAATCCATTTCATTGTGAATTCTGTGATAAGAAATTTTCAGTCAAAAGTAGCCTCCAGAGACACAAACGGATTCATGAGAAAAACGAATTGAGTGGCTTCGGTAACCACTTTTTGTGTTAAAAAAATAAATTGAATTCAACTACCTAAAAAATCTTTTTTCCCTGTATTTTTTGTGTGAAAGTTTTCTAAATTGGGGCCCCACTGGCTAATTTTTGTCTAAAAACTCTATAAGTGAGGGTAACACTGACCACTTAGTTCTGCCAACATTATTGACAACTTTTTCAGAAATCCATTTATATTGGACAACCTGCATTATTATAAAATAAATTAAATTCAACTATCTAACAAAATCTACATATGGTCGTTTTTTTCCTGTATTTTTGTGTGAAAGTTCTCAAAATTGGGGCACCACTGGCTATTTTTTGTCTAAAAACTGTAAAAGTGAGGGTAAAACTGACCACTTAGTTCTGCCAACATTATTGACAACTTTTTCAGAAATCTATTTATATTGGACAACCTGCATTTCCATAAAATAAATTGAATTCAACTATCTAAAAAATCTACAGATGGTCATTTTTTTTCCGTATTTTTGTGTGAAAGTTTTCAAAATTGTGGCACCACTGGCTATTTTTTTTGTCTAAAAACTCTTAAAGTGAGGGTAAAACTGACCACTTAGTTCTGCCAACATTATTGACAACTTTTTCAGAAATCCATTTATATTGGACAACCTGCATTTTCCATGGACTTCTAAACATTTCTTGGTTAGAAAATCAGGGTTTCATAAAAAGCTTTGAAAAATTCCACAATAATATAATTCACTATAACCATACAACAATTAATTGGCTTTCTGAGCCTTTTCAACAAAAAATCTACACCTTTCACTAGTCTTTTTTTTACTTTTGTCATTTTTGTTAACTAATTTCATCCGCAATAGCAGGGTTTAATGATTGCTCAACTGGAACACGCAGGCTGACTAGATTCGGTTCTGCAGGAATCGTAAAACCGCCATAATCGACAGTGTTGCTTTCAAAAATACTAGATTCTTCATCTTGCGTCATACAGACTTCTGTGAAATCTAACGCAATCAAATCTTTATCTAAAAATACATTAAAAAATTATAAATTACTATCAAAACTTTACTTGTATTTTCTTTTGTTTGGTCATTCCACGATTCTTTGGCGGTTTCATCGTTGTGTGAATGCTGACGAAAAACTTTTTCTGAAATCGTCCAAAATGGGCATTTCGGACACGAAAATAGGCCAGGCTGGCCTGGATGTTGTTTTTTAAGATGGATTTTATATCTGGTACTCTGAATAGTCGAATATGAGCAGTAGCGACATTGGTACTTTTTAGTACCTGAGTGGCGCATTATGTGTCTCCTAAGTGTATTGTGGTCACCTAAAAAAGAAATAATTGGACGAACATATTTATTTCTTTTACCTGTCGAAAATGGGCAATAATCGCATGCAAATGGTTTTTCGCCGCTGTGCTGCCGTGAGTGGATCTGAAGCATCCCTTTCGTGGCGGAACAATGGCCGCAAACTTGACAAACGTAAGGTCTCAACTTAGAATGTACAGCCTGAACATGTTTCTTAAGAGATTTCGAGTCAGAAAACATCGTTTTACAAATATCACATTCACGTTTTTTCACCCTAATAAAAAAAAATTAAAACTTGATCATTATCTTGATTTACCATTTTGGTGTGATATCTTTTTCTTCAAATGCAGTCCCTCTTAAGTGGTAAACCTGATGGTTCCTCAATTGGCTTTTCTGTTTGAAAGTCTTAAGGCAGACGCTGCATATGAAATCTTGACAGTCTTGATGGATTTTTGAATGTTGGCCCATTTTCGACTGGGAAGACGTTTGTAATTGCACGACTCGCATGAAAAAAGGCCAAAGTCTAATTCGTGCGATTTCCACAAATGCGTTAAGCAGAGCGACCACTGTTTAAAGGTCTCCGAACATTCTGGGCAGGTGAAAACCTTCAATTTTTGAGCATCGTGGCATAACTTATGCTTTGCTACATCCTCCTCATTATTCAGCTTCACACGACAACTAGAAATCGGGCACCTAAAAAATAAATAAGACGAAAAGCACCATTTTGAATACTTACTTAATTTTCATTTTTGGTGTTTCATCACTTTTATTAACGACCGTTATATTTTTATTGTCTTTGGATATAAAATCGATGCCATCTTGAAGATCGGCACCCTGTATGGCCACGTTTGTCCCCATAGAAACATTATGAGCCTTCAAATTTTTTAATTTAATTAATCAAGCTTTCAAAAAAATCTTACAGTATCCATATGAGAGCGGCAGGCCCCGAATGTTGGGAAAACCTCAGAACATTTGCCGCAGAGGTAAGCATGGAGGCGTTTTTTCGCATTTTTATTTTTAGTTTTTTCATCTTTTTTCTTGAGATGGATATTTTCTATATGGTCGGAGACGATTTGAGTGGAAGACCCTTTAAAATGGCAAAGGCGACAGCTGTAAGTTGAAAAAACGAGATATTGAGTTTCGATAAGGTCCGATATTGCAGTGCCGTCAACCCGAATTTCAGTCTATAAAAAACATAGATAAATTGTTTAAATTATTATTTAAATAGAAGATACCTCTTTTATCTGCGCTGCAGATTCCTCAGATCCAGCTTGAGTATCAACTAAAAAAAGAAAAACTTGATTTAAGCCGAGAATCGTCTAAAAAAAGTAGTTTAGGTGTTCATCATTGTTTTTGAAAAATGTTTCACACTCGTTGACTTGTCTCTCCTTGGAACTTCCCCTCCCTAAATTTCTCCTCTGTTACACTTCCCCCTCCTTTATACTTCTCCTCCCTTATACTTCCCCCTCCCTTATACTTCTCCTCCCTCATATTCCCCCCTTTATACTTCTCCTCCCTTATACTTCTTCTTCCTTAATACTTCTCCTCCCTCATACTCCCCCTTTATACTTCTCCTCCCTTATACTTCTTCTTCCTTAATACTTGCCCCTCCTTTATACTTCTCCTCCCTTATACTTACCCCTCCTTTATACTTCTCCTCCCTTATACTTCCCCCTCCTTTATACTTCTCCTCCCTAATACTTTCCCATCCTTTATACTTCTCCTCCCTTATACTTTCCCCTCCTTTATACTTCTCCTCCCTTATACTTTCCCCTCCTTTATACTTCTCCCTTATACTTTCCCCTCCTTTATACTTCTCCCTTATACTTTCCCCTACTTTATACTTCTCCCTTATACTTTCCCCTCCTTTATACTTCTCCTCCCTTATACTTTCCCCTCCTTTATACTTCTCCCTTATACTTTCCCCTCCTTTATACTTCTCCTCCCTTATACTTTCCCCTCCTTTATACTTCTCCTCCCTTTTACTTCCGCCTCCTTTATACTTCTCCTCCCTTTTACTTCCGCCTCCTTTATACTTCTCCTCCCTTTTACTTCCCCCTCCTTTATACTTCTCCTCCCTTATACTCCCCCCTTTATACTTCTACTCCCTTTTACTCTCCCCCTTTATACTTCTCCTCCCTTATACTTCTGCCTCTAGAATCGAAAACACGAACATATAATTTCTTTACCATTTGTAGTTTGAATAATGTTTCCAGCTTCATCAAGTAAAATATATTCTTGAGGGAAGTCACCAGGAAGAGTGAGAACACCTTTCAAAGCCGAACCGTCCAAAACGATCGGCGTCGAAAAATCCACTTCCATACCCCTCACTACCTTAAAAAAATAAACATAAATAATCCAAATATAAACTAAATAATACCTAAAATGAACACTATAAATATTTATTCATATTTTTTGTTTATAAGAAATCGGAACTTGACGGCAATGTAACCAACAGAAAGGTTTTTTTTATTCAGATACCAATGTTACCAATCTAAACGTGTTATCTTTCTATGGAACGATATTTGTGAAAGTTTGAAATACAGTTGGTAATTGTACTTCCGTCATGTTTCGACGCCTGTCTACTCGCCTTTGTCAATGGTCTGAGTTTTTCCGATTTTAATTGGCAGTGTTCTCGTTGACAACGTTTTAGTATAAAAAGATAATTACTTTTGGATGGTTCTTAGCTACTAGTGAATAATCAAGTGGGTTCTGCAGGTATTGTTGTTTATCATTCATTATTTTTTATTATCTTCTTTTTAGAATGGAGGCTCATATTATAAGGGCGCTCCTCTGGAAGTTATGGCGTTCTTCAAGAAGGACGTACATTAAAATCCCAGTTTTTATGCTTGTACCGATTTTAATCGCTGTCGCTCTCACCCGTACGAAAGTCGAGCAGTCTGGCGAAGCGACCTACGAAAACGCGACATTTCCACCTCCGATAAGCTACAAAGATTTCGGACAACTTTTCGATCATGATTTTGACATTTTGTATTATCCGGACAATGCTGACACCCAAAAGATCATGGCCAGGGTTAAAAGCCTTGCGAAAACCACGCATACTCAAGGTAAATATCTCATTTTCTTGAATCTCTTGTATTCTTGATCAATTCTCAGAATCTGTAGGTCAACATGATTTTTCTTGTTTGTGCCATTCTAGGCCGTAATTTGGAGGGGGTTATCTTTTTTTGCGAAGTAAAATTTCTCTACCATTGATTAATTATTGAACATTTATTGATGTTCTTAAAGGTGTTGTGTCAACGACATTTTTCCTTTTCCCTCTGTCAATTATGTTTTAAAACTTAAAATAAAAGCATTTTTGATAAAATGTTTAGATAGGCAAAATGTTTTATCTTGGCTTTTAAGGGATATCCTAGAAGCATGACTCAGAGATGACCTTGGGATTATTTTCGCTTTTTTTTAAACACACTTGAATACAAGTACACATTACAATAGATTTTATCACCTGTTATCATGATATTTAGAGCAAATTAGGAAATATAGATCTTCAATTTATTTTTATTAGATTTAGGTTGGCTAAAGTTCAATTAAGGGCTTGAGATTTCTTACTAAAATTTTTGTTACGCAATTTTATTTTAGTTCTAATGATATTTTGGCAAGCATTTGCAGTATTTAAGGAAATGTCTGATGTTTTATCAGAGAAAAGTATAAATAGAAATGTCATAAATCATTTATAAATAAAATTGAAAATATAAAGGTTGAACCTAGATGAAAGAAATCAAACTTACTCATCTTCCTTGATTTTTTTTGAACAGAATCCCCCTATTTCTACGTTTTTAGACCCTGTTTCTATTTATTTTCAGCCAAAAAAATCCCGTTTTACTGGGTGAATAAGGTTTTTAAGGAAATGCGGTGTTTTTTTCCTAGATATTTGGACGATTTGGTTTTTTGGTGGAGATCACTTTGAGGGCACGTCTTCTTTTATTTTCAGCAAAAAAATCTATTTTTTTGGGAGTTTTTTTTTGTTTTCTATGTTTTTAGCCCAAGAAAACCATTTTTTTACAAGATTTTGACCAGAATTTCAGTCCAAAAAAATCGGTTTTACTTCTTTTTTTTTTTTTTTTCTTTCGTTTTATCTTCCATAAAATCCCCTGTTTGTGATACATTTTAGGCCTTTTCTTTAATTTTTATTGGATTTGGAATTTTTATGGCAAAAAAAAACTTTTTTTTTTGTGTTTTCTTTGTTTTGAGCTCAATAAAACCATTTTTTACCACATTTTGACCAGAATTTTAGTTCGAAAAAGTCTGTTTTACTTTTTTTTTCTTCTTCTTATCTTCCGAAAAATCCCCTGTGTGAGATACATTTTAGGCCTTTTCCTTAATTTTTATTGGATTTGGAATTTGCAAAAAAAAAAATTCAATTTTTTTGGTGCATTTTTTGGTGTTTTTTAAAAATGTTTTTAGCCCAAGAAAACCATTTTTTATCAAAATTTCCGTTTTACTTTTTTTTTTTTTTCTTTTTATCTTCCGAAAAATCCCCTGTTTGAGATACATTTTAGGCCGTTTCCTTAATTTGTATTGGATTTGGAATTTTTATGGCAAAAAAAACTTTTTTTTTGGTGTTTTCTATGTTTTGAGCTCAATAAAACCATTTTTTACCACATTTTGACCAGAATTTTAGTTCATAAAAGTCTGTTTTACTTTTTTTTTTCTTCTTCTTATCTTCCGAAAAATCCCCTGTGTGGATACATTTTAGGCCTTTTCCTTAATTTTTATTGGATTTGGAATTTGCAAAAAAAAAAATTCAATTTTTTTGGTGCATTTTTTGGTGTTTTTAAAAAATGTTTTTAGCCCAAGAATACCATTTTTTACCAAAATTTCTGTTTTACTTTTTTTTCTTTTCTTTTTGTCTTCCGAAAAATCCCCTGTCTGAGATACATTTTAGGCCTTTTCCTTAATTTTTATTGGATTTGGAATTTTGCACAAAAAAAAATCAATTTTTTTTTGGTGTTTTTTTATGTTTTTAGCCCAAGAAAACCATTTTTTACCAAAATTTCTGTTTTACTTTTTTTTTTCTTTTCTTTTTATCTTCCGAAAAATCCCCTGTTAGAGATACATTTTAGGCCTTTTCCTTAATTTTTATTGGATTTGGAATTTTTATGGCAAAAAAAAAATTATATTTTTTTGGTGTTTTCTATGTTTTTAGCCCAAGAAAACCATTTTTTACCAGATTTTGACCAGAATTTTAGTTCAAAAAAATCTTTTTACTTTTTTTTTTCTTCTTCTTATCTTCCGAAAAATCCCCTGTCTAAGATACATTTTAGGCCTTTTCCTTAATTTTATTGGATTTGGAATTTTGTAAAAAAAAAATCATTTTTTTTTGGTGTTTTTTATGTTTTTAGCCCAAGAAAACCATTTTTTACCAAAATTTCTGTTTTCCTTTTTTTTTTTTTTTCTTTTTATCTTCCGAAAAATCCCCTGTTTGAGATACATTTTAGGCCTATTTTAAGCCTTTTCCTTAATTTTTATTGGATTTTTAACTGTTGACTTTTTTATTTTTCAGTTAGCATTCAGCCTTCTGGAAGCACAGAAGAAATGGAATCTTGGCTTGCGAGCAAATACAAAAATTCCACAATCCATTACGGCAGTCTCGGCTACGGAATTATTTTCAAAGAACTTTCCAAGGACAATCTCGTCTACTCGATGAGAAGTACCAAAATGCACATCTGGAACACAAAATCCTTATTTCCAGCCAACATGCCACCTGGACGTCTCGAAGCTGGATGTAAGACTTTTTTTTCTGCCAATCAAATTTTCAACTGTTTTTTCTCCACAGCATTTTACCTCAGTTATGGCTTCGTTCCCATCCAATCCGCCATCAATATGGGTTTTATGGATTATTTGGGACTTGAATCAAAAGAAGATGTAAGTTTTAACACTAAAGATAAAATTTAAATAAAAATTTTTAGTGGTCCATACAAGATTTTCCATACCCTGGATACAAAAGAGAAAAACCTGATGCTTTCAAATTAGTCTACATGGTCGGCCTGCCTATCGTATTCGTATTTGGACTTATGCCGATTTTAATATCACTTCTCGGCTATATCGTCACAGAAAAAAGTTCAGGCTCACGAGTATGTCTTTTTTAAAATTTTCTTTGCTTAATTATTTTTTTTTACGTAGGAAATACTAAAAATGAATGGCGTCAATTATACTGGAATTTACGGTTATTGGCTTGCATACGTTTTATGGCAGTTTGTTATTGTTATTACTATAACGGTTATTCTTTTAAAAACTGATTTTAAAAATGGTGCCGTTCTTGAATATTCGAATCCGTTCTTATTATGGATATTCTTTATGCTATATGCGATTCATGCGGTTTATATGGTTTTCTTCATCTCGTCTATCTTTTCAAATCGTAAGATTATGATTTGATGTGAAATCAATTTTTAAATTTTGTTTTTTAGCTACTTATGCCTCTGTTTTTTATCTGTTTATCGTGTTGGCGATATCGTCTTTGATTACTAATTTTGAGAAGCCTACTGCCTCTGCGATCGGACTTTTGCTGATTTTGACGCCGCTTGGATCTATCAATCATGGAATCAGAGTTATCATCTCTCTAGAATCTTCAAGTAAATTTAAATTACTCTAAATATTGGGTGTAATCTAGATGGAAAATTAGAAATTTATTAGACATTTTCGCCTGTAAATTTCACTTTTTGAAAAGATTTTCATTCCCTTATACTTCCCCTTCCGTTATACTTCCCCCTTTGTTATACTTCCCCCTCCTTTATACTTCCCCTCCAGTATACTTCTCCCTCCGTTATACTTCCCCCTTCATTATACTTCCCCTCCGTTATACTTCCCCCTCCTATATTGTTACTTCTCTTTAAGGAAGTTATCGTTGGAAGCTCTTTTAATTTTTTTTTTTTTCTCTCCTTGCAGAACAAGGCCTTCAATTTAGCAATCTTTTCTACACAATTCCAAATGGCGGAGCAGGCCCGATGATGTTGATAGTTTTCGGCATGGCTTGCGGATGCTCATTATTTACTCTTCTCTTCAGTTACATAGACGCTGTCAAACCCGGCGATTACGGTACAGCAAAACCTTGGTACTTCTTCTTACCGGTAAGATTATCATCATAAGTATCAACTGTTAAACCATTTTTTCTGCAGGGTTTCATGCGAAAGATGTGCCGTATTGAGCCTGATTTAAACACCGATTGTACCAACGAATTCCAAACATCGAAAAGCATCGTTGAAGACACCGATCTACCTGTCGGAATCAAGATTAATAAACTGTACAAAATTTATGGAGCTTTAAATGCTGTCAATGGCGTCACAATGGATATTTACAAAAACCAAATTACAGTACTTTTGGGTCACAACGGCGCTGGAAAAACAACTTTAATGTCCATTCTGACTGGTAAAAACAAATTTTTAAATTTTTAGTCACCATTTTTTTTAAAGGTATGATATCACCTACGTGCGGCGAAGTCATTGTAAACGGAATTAATCTTTTTAAGAATATGATAAATTTTCGAAAAGAATTTGGATTTTGTCCTCAGCATGATATTTTACTTCAAGATCTTTCAGTTCAGGAGCAAATCATCTTTTTTGGAATGGTATTACATACTTTTTTTATATGTTTACTTTATTTTTTTGAAAAGGTGAGAGGGATTCAGAAGGCACAGGTGGTCCGAGATTCTATCGATTTGATGTCTAAATTCGATATCGAGCATAGAAAAGACGCTCTTCCTAAAGCGCTTTCGGGAGGGATGAAGCGAAAATTGTGTTTAGCGATTTCATTAGCGAATAACCCATCTGTGCTATTTCTTGATGAGCCAACTTCAGGATTGGACCCACAATCTAGGAGAGGAATCTGGGACACTCTTTTGGCGCTTAGAGGCAACAGGACGATGATTATCACCACCCATTTTATGGAAGAAGCCGATGTACTTGGCGACAAAATCGCCATCATGGCTCATGGAGAACTCCGATGTTACGGAACATCAATTTTCCTCAAAAAACAATTCGGTAAGGTTATAAATAATCAGAAATAAAAAATTAAATTTTTTTAGGCTCTGGACATAAAGTTACCGTAACATACACCAGAGAAGGAAATCCGAACAACATAATGAATGCCATTAAAAATCAGATACCGACTGTTCAAATTTTCAACAATGATGCCCAACACCAAGTCATTTTTAACGCTCCGTTAGAAGACACCGGAAAACTCTCTTCTGTCTTTTCTGACCTTGAAAGCATAGAAAATAAATCGAAAATAAGGGAAATCGGCGTCACCTGTACATCGATGGAAGAAGTCTTTTTAAAGTATTATTTTATATTGCATCTTAAATTTTTTAACTTCCTTAAAGAAGTTATTGTGATACCCTCCATGTCGGGTTTTTGGGGAAGGGTCTTCCAGTCCCCGCAGGATTAATTCGAATATGGATCTATACCGATCTCAACGTTGTCTGTGGTGCCGGCCGGCCGTCCGCAGCATTTTTTTCAGAACACTTTACGGCCACAGTTTTCAACCGATTTTCACACAAATTTCTTTAGCCGGTGAAGAAGAAACTAACGAGGGCGATTTTTGATTTCGAAAAAATGGCGGAGATTTGTCTGTTTGAAATTTTAAAAATTCGCTGCGGCCGAACCGTTTATCCGATTTTCACCAAATTTTTACCAATTACTCCTTATTTTTTAAAAATTTTTGGTGTAAAAAAATGGCCACTTTCTAATTATTTTTTTTTTAGTAGGGAGAAATTTCATATTGCTACCCATTACGAGAGGCACATCCCTAGGCCTAAGAGCCCATTATTTCTACCTTGACCCTTAGAAAAATTTTCGAAAAAGAAAGAAAATTCTTGGAAAAAAAAATTAAAAAATTTTTCAAAAAAGTAAAAACCTCCCTCTTCCTTATTCTTCCCCTCCTTTATACTTTCCCTGCCTTCGTTATACTTTCGTTCCCATATACTTCCCCCTCCCTTATACTTCCCCTCCGTTATACTTCCCCACCCATATACTTCCCCCTCCGTTTTACGTTTCCTCTGTTATACTTCCCGTTCCTATATACTTCCCCATCCCATATACTTCCCCCTCCTATATTGTTACTTCTCTTTAAGGAAGTTTTCGTTGGAAGCTCTTCAAACCAGTACTTTCTAATCGGTTTTTTTTTTCTCTAGGGTTCAAGAAGGCGAGGGAATTTCGACTGATTTCGATGAAACCGATTTCTCCTATATGGGAAAAGATAATTTACAAAAAGTCTCAGGAGGTAATTTTTTTTTTCCTTAAATTCAAAGTTTAAATTTTTTTTAGTTCTTCTGGTTTTCAATCAGCTCTGCTCCCTTTTTTTGAAAAGGCTTCTTTGTTTGAAATCTACGTTTCCGTTTGTTATCGCCTCTTTGATTTTCGCTCCTGCCTACTTTACATACCAAACATTCGTCCTATCAAATTCGATCTCTGAAAATGTCGTCGCAGCACCTTTTGACATCGATTTAAGCCATTATGGAAAGACGACAGTTTTGGTCGGAGGGAAAAACGACAGTTACACTAGCGCATACATTAAAAACGTCCATTTACAAGGAAGTGAGGAGTTATTGTCAACAAAATCTACTCAAACTGGTAAGAATTTAACTTCATTTTTTTCCCAATTTACAACCGTTTGTTTTTAGAGCTTTTCCAATTTGCTGAAAACGATTTGACGAAATTTAGGAACAATTTGATTGTCGCGGCAGATTTCTTGAGCAACCCGATAGCATTTTATTCTTCGATTGCTATCCACTCGCCAGCTATTGCCGTCAACATGCTTTTCAACGCTTTGGTCAACGCCTTATCGAATTCTCCGAAAACTATCAAAACTATTAACCATCCATACAGCTTTGAAGAAGTAAATAATGTTAAAATTGAGGTCGATTAACCATTTTTTTATTTTTAGGATCCTTGTGATATGAATATGTTAGTTAGCTTAATAATTCCGATCGCTTGGGTGTTTTTTGGATTTGGAATGGTTCTGAGTACGACGTATTTTACTCGTTTTCCGATTTACGAGATGAGCAACGGGATGAAACATCTGCAGTATATGAGCGGATTAAGTCCGGTTACTTATTGGGCTTCTAATCTTCTTTTCGATCTTGGATTGTTCTCGCTTGTTCTTCTTGTTTTCCTAGCGACTGCTTACTCATGCGATACCAACAATTTACTTCATGACATCGATGTGGTCGGTTTGCTTCTTCTAACTATCGTTTTATATGCTATAGCGATGATGTGCCTGACATATTTGAGCAGTTTCGTTTTTAAAACACATTCTGGAGCAATCAACACATTGTCACTAGCATCCTGTATATTAGGTAAGCTAAAATAAAATGTGTGAAAAATTTATTGATTATTTCTAGCTCCTATGCCGTTTTTGATGGATTGGCTCACCGATGATAACACCGTGGCGCATTATATATTTCATTTGTCGCCCACAACGCCATTTTTGGATGCCTTGTTCCACATCATGTCCGTCGCCAAAGACCGTCTCATGTGTAAAAACTGCTCGCGTGGCGCATTCGCTGAATACTGCAAAGAAACTCGGGAAAATCCGAATTTCAACGTGAAAACTTCGCTGATATTTTTAGCTGTCGACATCGCTCTATTCTACACGATTACTTTATTGCTCGATTATGGTTGGATACAATATGGAATTCATTTAATTAAAGAAAAGATCTATGGGCCGATCGTTTGTCAATCTGATTCCGTCGATAGTGATGTTTCAAATGAAAAACTTAAAGTCGCTCACAGCACATTAAAATCAGATCACCGTAAGTTTCATGTTTTAAAAAAGCATAAAAATCAATCTTCGATCTTAGGTAAAAAATCGCATAACAGCAGCATCCACAGCGAAAGATTAGAAGATGTTGAAATCGATGTTGGCGATACAAACTTCTCTGGCGGCTCCACCAAATCGAATGCACCAATTTTAAGAAATTCAGGTGAAAACCCACCCGCCGAGCCTAGAATATCGTCAAGTACAATTTATTTTTATTATTAATTTTATACTTAATTTTTTTTTTAGTCGAAGATCTTGTCTTGATAACAGATAATTTGGGGAAAAAGTATGGGAAAAATTTGACGGCTGTTTACGATGTTAGTTTTACCGCTGGTAAGGGAGAGTGTTTTGGCCTTCTGGGAGTTAACGGAGCAGGGAAGACGACAACTTTTTCGATGCTAACGGGTCGAATATTTCCGAGTAGAGGCGATGCCAGTATGCATGTGCCGAACGGCTATCATACTTTGAGCTCCTCAAGAAGTAGCTTTCTTCAAAATATTGGGTACTGTCCTCAAGAAAATATATAAGTGAAGAGCTGACAACAAGGCAGCTTTTAAACCATTTCGCTGTCTTACGTGGTGCTTCGAGCCGCGATGTCTATAAACTAACTGAGCAGTGGATCCGAAACCTTGACCTTCATCTTTACTGCGATAAACCATGCGGGAAATACAGCGGAGGAAACAAACGTAAACTCTGTACAGCCATTGCCTTAATTGCCGACCCGCCTGTCATCATGCTTGACGAACCTACCACCGGTGTCGACCCAGTAACCAAACGAAAACTATGGAAAGTCTTTAAACAAATACAGAAGAACGACCAGACCATCATTTTAACATCGCACAGGTACGGCAACTTTTCCCACAAAAAATCCCTAAAATCAATTTCAGCATGGACGAATGTGAAGCGACTTGCGACCGATTGACCATCATGGTTTCGGGAAAAATGAGATGTATCGGAAATATTCAATATTTAAAACATAAATTCGCCCAAGGATTCACAATTTTCATCAAAATCGACATCCTTTCTTCCGACGACGAAATAAGAAACATAAAAGAAAACCTATCTTCTTCTTTCGGCACATCTTGTCTCCTTAAAGATGAATATAAAGTAAAATCAGTTCTACCAACTTATAAATTTATTAATTTTTTTTCTAGGGATTCCTTCATTACCATCTTGGAAACATAAACTACAGCTGGTCGCAGCTTTTCGAAAAAATGGAAACCATTAAAAAACAGTGCGGAAAAATCGACGAATATATGCTGAGCGATACAAGCTTAGAGCAAGTTTTCCTCTCTTTAGCCAAAGAGCAAAAAAGTCAAGATTTATAAATTAGTGTGCCTAATTACCAAAGAGTCAATTTTGCGGCATATTTTGACTCGCACTGCTTTTGTGTCCAAAATCGGCCTTGTTAATGTTACTAAAAAAATGGCTGTTTCTACTTATTAAAATTATTATCCCCAGTGTTATGGGATGTTGCCTTGTGTTTAATGCACACTTCTTTTTTTCAATGTTTTGTGTGCAGTTTTCAATTATTTAAAAAAAAAGGCTGTACTTATTTTTTGTTTGTGAATTCTATATTTTAAGTATTATTTTGTACCCTCAGAAATATTTTTTATATTAGCTGCAATTTTTGTGAAACTAATTAAAAATTAAAAAGAGCATTAATATTTTAGCTTTTACTATTTTGTGTATATTAATAAAGGAAAGAAAAATTTATGTTTTGTTTATTCAGTTTACAAACTTCAACGACTATCAATATGAGATCATTAACAAGTCAAGGTCACATCTTGGGGAAAAAGGGGATTCGTAGGCTTATGATGAAGAAAAATCACCCAAAAAACTGGGTTAACTCCCAAATGCTGTATGGACCAAAGACAGCAGAAAACCTAAAAAAAGATGCTGGAAAAAGGCAGTCTGCCCAAAAAGGTCTCATGTATGGGTAAGCATATGTTTCTTAAGATAAGCAGCCAGCAAAAACGTTTTATCGCAAATTTCGCAGGAGAATGGCTTCTTCTCTGTATGAGTTTTTAGGTGTATCTGGAGGTTGGCAGGTTGGTTAAATTTCTTCTCGCAAAACGTACATCCATAAGGCTTCTCTCCAGTATGGATATTCATATGAATCTTAAGATTAGAAACATGAGAGAACTTTCTTTCGCAAATTTCGCAGCTGTATGGCTTCTCTCCAGTGTGGGTTTTTATATGCATGCGAAGGTTGGCAGCTTGGGCGAATTTTTTTTCACATAATGTGCAAACGTATGGCTTTTCTCCTGAATGTGTTTTCATGTGACTTTTAAGATTTGATACATGGCTGAATTTCCTCAGACAAACTTTACAGCTGAAAGGTTTTTCTCCGGTGTGAGTTAATATGTGCTTTTTTAAATCTGGGGCGTTGGTGAATTTTTTGTCGCAGATTTCACAACCGAAAGGCTTCTCTCCTGTGTGAATTTTAACATGCAGTCTAAGGCCGGAGGCGCGGATAAATCGTTTACGGCAAACTTCACAGCTGTACGGTTTTTCTCCTGTGTGGGTTAACATATGACTTGAGAGAGTATGCGAAAGTGTAAAGCTCTTCCCGCAAACTTCACATTCGTATGGCTTCTCCCCAGAATGCGATTTTATGTGTCTCTTAAGATTAGAAGCATTTGAAAACTTCTTCTCGCAGAGTTGGCAGCAATGCAACTTCATACATGAATCCTCAATGTGATCATTCCCTTCATCAATGTTCTTTTCTTTTTTAACATTTATCCTGCACATCTCTTCATCATCGATTTCCGCATCATTATAATCAATTGGCTCCTCCTTTATCATTAATTCTACATTACTTTCTTTGGGTTTCATAATAGAATCTTCCATTTTTCGCCTGGTAAAGAAAAAAAGAAGTTAAAATTATGACATGAAAAAGAAGCGTGCTTTAATCAGTCAACTCTTTTATATCAAGCTGGTCAATTTAGTTGCCTAAAACAGCACCAAAATACAAAAATCTTACCTATTCTTTACGGAAACTTGATTAAAGAGAAAATAATAGCTTTGACTGGATTTCATGATTTCAAAAGTAAGCTGGGTATTATCAGTTGACAGGTGTGATTAAATTTTAGGAGGTAACTTGTTGGTTATAGTTACTCAGTAAACAAGACAAGTAGAAACACGTTAGTTTTTTGTTGTAAATCGGCAGATCTTTGAAAAATGGAATTTTATTGGTTGTTGCATTTAAAGTCATGAAAACTTCATATTTTATTTTATTAATTTTTTTCTTAACAATGAAGTTACAAATAAAGAGATAAATAAAAAAAAAAGTTTACATATCTACAAATGAATTTTTACATTCCCAAACGTAAAGGGGTACGATAAGGTTTGCTTTGAGGAGCACCAGGTGTAGCGATAACTTGGCGAACGCTCGTTCTGGACTCACGACGTTCTTTGTCTTCAACTCGTTGTCTCAATTCTTCTTGAGCGGCTGCCATCTGCGCTTCCATTTCCTGCAGATGTTCCAAAGCTTGTCGTCTCCTAGCAGAGCCTGATCTTCCAGTTTCTTTAACAGAGAAAAACATCGGGCCAAGCTCAGCAAGCCAATGTCCATCCACAGCAGTCACGCATTGCATATATTCCTAAAAATTTTATTCTTTATGTTTCAATATTTAATGAAGTATTACCTTTGAGGTCATGACAAGTTCATGATAGACGACATAATCAGGCGTAAATCCCATCCCAAATAAAGCAGATGGGATGAAGATGACATGGCATACCTGTTCGACAATGGACATATTCACCAATACCTTTTAATCTAGCCGCCTGATGAAATAAGCTAAAATATCAAAATTAAAAAAGAAATATTATCATTTAATAATTTTTACCGGAACAAATGCATTTTCGGACGATATCCCAATCGGAGCCGCATGAGACGATTTCCATTTTTTGTTGATCCAATATGTCTTTGAGCTGCTGTCGAACTTCTCGGACTTTTTTCATTGCTTTGGCGTGAATGAAATGTTCGTTGCACCAAGATGCTGAGTATTTATTCTGTTTCCATTGGTTGTATACGTTCAAAAATGTGAGATGGTCGGATTCTGGCACTTGGAACTTTTCTCGTACGCTGTCCGCTTCATCCCGACCTTTCGGGCGATAGAATATCGTAGGGACAGACAACATGGAGACTAAAAATGAATTAATTATTGTTCCTGCGTTTTGGAGCCTTTTCAAGGCTATTTGTGCTTCATGAGAATTTGAAGGCCCTAATTAACCCTTCCGAGACCGCGTCTGACGCTGATTCTCTGCGCTACTGGCGCAGCACTTTTCCCTCACTTCTTCCCGATCGCCCCAGCGCCCAGCAAAGCACAGAAAGCGACGAGTGATGCGATCATAGTCACGCGCCACGGGAAGCGAAGGTAATTTAGAGAGGCTTCCGCTGGCGCCGCTGGGCAACTAATAGGAATAGGATTCGATACTTTGAAAAAGATAAAGATAAAATATCAGAAGGAACATATCGGATGAACCCAATATATCGGATGGAAAATATCGGATGAACCGATATATCGGAAGGAAAATATCAGATGAACCGATATATCGGAAGGGAAATATCGGGATGAACCGATATCGGAAGGGAAATAGGATGATCGATATATCGGAAGGGAAATATCGGATGAACCGATATATCGGAAGGAACATATAGATGAAATATCGGATGAACCGATATTTGGGAAGGAAAATATCGGATGAACCGATATTTGGGAAGGAAAATATCGGATGAACCGATATTTGGGAAGGCAAATATCGGATGAACCGATATTTGGGAAGGCAAATATCGGATGAACCGATATATCGGAAGCGAAATATCGGATGAACCGATATATCGGAAGGGAAATATCGTATGAACCGATATATCGGAAGGCAAATATCGGATGAACCGATATATCGGAAGGCAAATATCGGATGAACCGATAATTGGGAAGGAAAATATCGGATGAACCGATATATCGGTATCCGATATATCGGAATATCGTATCGGATAAAATATCAGAAGGAAAATATCGGATGAACCGATACATCGGAAGGAAAATATCGGAAGAACCATATATCGGAAAGAAAATATCGGATGAACCGATATATCGGAAGGAAAATATCGGATAAACCGATATCGGTTCAAGGTTCAAGGAAAATATCGGTACAAATATCGCAAATATCGGAAGGAAAATATCAATATTCCGATATATCGGAAGTATCGCAACAACCCTAGCAACTACAGTCGCCTGCGGTCTCGAAAGGCTTAAAGGAGACTCACCAATTATAAGAATTTCGGCTGTACAGCCCATTTGATTAGAAACGATTAGCATTTGGCACTGTGGAGGATCTAAAGGAAACTCAGCCATTTGTCTTCCAAGAGGAGTCAAATTTCCAGATCTAACGCTCCCAATATCCATAATTGATACAATGAGTTTAATATATTTCCTGAAAAAAATAGTTAAAAAATATATTGATTTTAAAAAAGTACCTGAGGAGGAGGGTCCATGAAATGAAATTGAAGGAGGTCTTGAACTCCGAGAGATTTTAAAAGAAGAACTGTGTTTGCCAAGTTTGTTCTTTGTATTTCAGGTACTGGAGAACAATAATTCATCTTTGAACTGACGTTCAGTGTATAAACGGTAAGCTTGACCAGGTCCAGTCCTTCCAGCACGACCCTTCTTTGATTCGCGTTGGCTTGACTGATTGGATAAATTTGCAAAGCGTCCATACCGATTCTTGGATTGTACACTTTAAGTTTGCAATATCCGGAATCTACGACGTACATTATGCCGTCGACTGTGAGCGAAGTTTCCGCGATATTGGTAGCGACGACACATTTTCGTATACCGTCGGGGGAAGCTTGAAAAATTTTGGCCTGCAGGTCGGACGGAAGCTGCGAATAAATTGGAAGGACCGACAACGGCGGAGCAGCATCGATTTCTGTCAAACGCTCAGCCAAAACTTCGCAGGTCACCTCAATATCTTCTTGACCGGGCATAAAAATCAATATATCGCCTTTCACAGGCTGTAGATGAATCTGCAAAGCTTGCTTCACAGCCGCATCTACATAATCTTCAACAGGATTTTTACTGAAAAATAATTCGACCGGAAACGTCCTTCCAGGTATCGTATAAACAGGTACGTTCCCAAAAAACATGGCGAATTTCGTAGCATCCATTGTGGCTGATGTCACAATCAATTTTAAATCTTGCCTTTTAGTTACAACCTGAAAAAACGATCAAGTTTAAACCTGAAAATTCATGTTTAAGTTACCTCTCGAAGAAGTCCGAAAAGTACATCGGTGTTCAGCGACCGCTCATGAGCTTCGTCCATGATTTGCACTGTAATTGTCCAACTCTGGTTCCCTGAGAGACTCCCTTAGTAAAATACCGTCTGTCATATATTTGATAACTGTGTTCTCGGATGTACAATCTTCAAAACGTATGGCGTAAAACGTGTCCTAATGGCGATGTCATCTCGTCTGAGACTCTTTGGCGACAGACATCGCAGCGACTCTCTCGGTTCCATCATCATCCATATCTGGAATAACCGTCTTCATGAAGGTACTGCGTCAACTGTGTCGTCTTCCCTGAACCAGTTTCACCGACAATAATCACAATTGAGTTTTTTCTAATGATATTAAAAGCTGAAAAAGAATTTTTAGAAAAAGAAAAAAAAAAAGCGGAAAAAATTTACTTCTTGTCGGCAGGCGAAGACAGGAAGAAAATTTCTTTGTTCTTGGATGCTTTTTCTTTTGGCAAAGTCGCTCATCGCTGTAGATGAGTCTTTCATGTGTTCTGCAAACTTTTGCCCAGTTTTGTAATCAGCGTCGGGCTCCCCTTCAGGTTTTTCTGCTTCTTTGTCGTCGACTTTTTTAACACCCATGATATTTCCGATGGTTGTACCGGCCAGTTCCCAGTGTT
>JACGAQ010001592.1:0-56228 GCA_014119065.1 Orius insidiosus
TTTGGTTGGCCGGGGTTTTCGGTTTTCTCTGAGGGGACTTTGGGATTTTCGTATTCTGCTTCGAAGGCGCCACTTAAGTTAGTTCCAGTATGGAGCCAGTTTAAAGCACTTTTGACAATACGGGTAGGTATAGTTCGTAGACGAATCATTTTGGTGGACTATTTCCTTATTTTTCTTTCTCCTACACTTTTTGCTTGACTTTCATTAGACGGTATTATGGACCCTGCGGGAAGGTGGACAAACTATCCGTTTATTCGGCACCCCCCAACCCCACTACCTCTCCTCACTACACCACCTCTTTTTATACCTATTAAGGAATTCTAAAGTATTTTATACTATTTTGGGTTATGGATCATGCGTAATCTCGCAAATGGGGAACGTATATTTGTTACAATTAAAAGTTACAGAGGGAGAAGAATGAAAAAAACGGATTCCACGACCGGTTTCGGCGTAATGCGCCTCATCAGGTGGACTATTTCCTTATTTTTCATTCTCCTACACTTTTTACTTGACTTTCTTTAGACGGTATTATGGACCCGAATCGTTTTCCACCTGTGATTCTACTTTTACATTGCTAATGTTTAACACTTTTGGCGGTTTTTCGTCCTTGTCATTTTTGTAACATTTCTGTTTTCGGGTAGTTTTAGTTGAGTTTTTTCGTCGGAGTGATCGTTTTGTTTCGTTCTCTTTTTCCGACAGGGGACCTCCTTTTTGGCCGATTTTTTCCGTTTTCTCTGAGGGACTTCGGTACTTTTCGTATTCCGCTTCGAAGGTGCCATTTTAGTTAGTTCCAGTAAAAACGAAAACAAAAATTGATTATTCAATTTTAATGTGTTAATAGATAGGTATGAATCATAGTTTTCTAATGCTTTTAAGTATGGATCAACATTGGGCAGATCATCATAAGCGCAAATACTGAAATGGGCTCGTCAAATGAGCAAATGGACGAATTATTCATAAGTGCAAAAACGTGGCAACGTTGCATGCTGGCGGTCCCTCCAAAATTTCGAATTCGATTTCATCAAGTAGTCATTAAGTAATAAATCATTATTTAATATTGCCATCAAATTAAGAATTAAGAAAGACAAAACTTCTCCCCGATCATCCAGAAGTATTCAAAGCGCGTAATTTTGTTTTGTATGTAAGACTCCCACGCTTTTAAAATGCGTTGTTTTTTTGTTCATGCTCCTTTCTTGTCGAAGCCTTTTCATTTTAACTTCAGTCTCATCCGTTAAGCCGTTAAAGCATCGGTCGCCTCGTCGCACAGTGGGGCAAAATCGGGAAAAAGCGCTTATAATTCAAAATTTTCAAGTATTTTATTTTACCAAATCAGCACAATCTACGTATTTATAGGTGTCTAGAGAGGCCATAACTCAAGTTTCAGCCTTTTAGGGTGCCAGTCACAGCTCTAGGAGCTGTAAATCTGACAAAAATCGTGAAAATTCACTTGAAAAACTAATTAAAAAAGAAATTCCTGATCCGTGCTTGACAGTTGGAACGATGTAATTTTTCATACTCCGTAGTCATATCAGAATTTTAATTTCAAGTCAGGAAACCAAAGTCATTTTATTGGGATCAAAAAAGCACGGTTTTTCGATATTAGTTCAACTTAAGAGGAGCGTATCCTCTTGCGCATCCTTGCGAACCTACGAAAATGGTGCCAAATATTCACCAATAGTCTGCAGAATGAGCCTGAAAGAATTAGCTGCAGCCAGGTGCAGCCCTTGAGCCCACGACAGCAAATATCGGAAAAACATGAGACTGCCGAGGTAGGTCGAGCTTAACGCTCTGCGCCCGCGTCAGCGGATTTTTCCCACTCATGTGGCTTTCAGCCAGTTAATGAACGTTCAATGCAGAAATCCTAATCTTACATGTGTTCGAATTCTCAGGAGGGCACGGGATTATTTATCTCGAAAAATGTAAATTTCAATGGAAACACGATCCCTTGAAATTAAGTACGAGGGGTGTCCAAAAATTAAAGACCTTTTGTATTTTGCCGCCGTACGGGCGAAGTATTCTGCCAGATGAAAACACTAGCTTGTAGCGGGAAGTTCCCCTTCACATCGCACTTGGTCTCATCTCTCTATCTTATCCAGCGTTGCTACGGCAGCCGTTCGCGATGGACGTCTCGGTGCCGAGTCCCGCCGGTTGTGAGGTTCGCTCCGTCATGCGTTTCCTAAACGCGGAGAAACTTCGCCCGGTCGAAATTCATAGACGTTTGACGGCTATTTATAACATTCGTAACATTAGCGTAACAACAGCGCTCATTCATAACATTGCCATAAATAGCCGTCAAACGTCTATGAATTTCGACCGGGCGAAGTTTCTCCGCGTTTAGGAAACGCATGACGGAGCGAACCTCACAACCGGCGGGACTCGGCACCGAGACGTCCATCGCGAACGGCTGCCGTAGCAACGCTGGATAAGATAGAGAGATGAGACCAAGTGCGATGTGAAGGGGGAACTTCCCGCTACAAGCTAGTGTTTTCATCTGGCAGAATACTTCGCCCGTACGGCGGCAAAATACAAAAGGTCTTTAATTTTTGGACACCCCTCGTAGTTGGATGTAAAGCCTATTTCAATAAAATTCTCCTAAAAGGGATTAACATTGATATTAATTTACTTTTTATTTTGCTATCATTAAATCAGTCATCTCCACATCTCCGTGACAGTGCGGTAGACAGTATGAGTGTTAAGGTGAAAAATCGAGACCTGGTGGTTGAGTTATTAAAATCACCAGATAAAAACGTTGACTGCCTGTTAAAGTTTTTTTCAGAAAAATTTTCAATTGAAGATGAGTATCTACCTTCAATTGAGCGAAAATTGTCTCAAACATTTATGAATGTTTTCAAAAAGAGGGCCGATTGCCACAGGAAAAGAGAACGATTTCTTAATAGCAATGAATTTTGGCTAGACGATTGCTATTTTGAGTGGGCTCCATCTGATTCATCAGCCTCAACTTTGGGTACGGGTCGTCCCCGCAAAGAATTTGACAGCCTGAGCGAGAGCTCCAAAAGACGCAGAAGTGCAGAGTTAGCCAATGTACTCCTGTGAGGAGCTAGCGCACGCCCTCCAAAGCAAATTGAGAGCTGAAGGGAAGAAGGAGATAGGAGAATCGATTAGGAATTTGTTGGCTGAAAATATTACCGATGAGGATGAGGATGAGGAAGAGAGTGAGCCATCAGTTTTAACCAAGGAAGACCCTAGCACTTTATTTTGAAGTGGGACTTACAAGAAGTCAGTATGAGAAGATAAGGGCTGTGCTGAAAAAAAAACTATGCTTGGTTTTTCCCGCCTATAACAAACTCCAGAAGGCCAAAAAAGACTGCTATCCGGCTGTAATTAATGTAACTGAAGAGGCAGCTAGGATACCGTTACAAAGTCTCTGTGATACCACCGCACAAAGATTGGTTGCTGGGCTGGCCTTAAAGGAGGAATTACCACCTTATTCTGACTTGATTTTGTCATGGAAGTGGGGATGTGACGGAGCTTCAAGTCAAAGTATCTATAAACAAGTTTTAGTGATGGTAACACTTCTGACGAAAACGTTTTCATGTTTTCGGCCGTGCCCCTTCAAATGGTTTCTTCTGATGGCCTCAAATGTTGAGTGAATCCTCGCCCTTGCTCCACGAGGATGTGCCGTCCAAATTAGCTTTGCTTTTGCCAAAGAAACACCAACCAGGGTATTGAATGACGTTGAAAGTGTGAAATCGGAAATCGAAAATCTCGCCACGACCTCAGTCAAAATCAACGACATCTGCTTCACAGTCCAACATGAATTACATTTAACGATGATTGACGGTAAGATCAGGAAATCCATCACGGACACAGCTTCCTCATCATCATGTTGTCTTTGTGGAGCAAAACCTACAGAGATGAACTGTCTGTCAGCTTTGAAGTTGAAAGCCATCAAAGACACATCCGCAGCTTACGTCCACTCTCCATGCTTGGATTAGATTTATGGAATGCATCCTCCATATCGGGTATCGGCTCCCCTTCGAAAAATGGAGTGCAAGATCGGCTGAGGATAAAGCATTAAAAGAAGTAACCAAAAAAAGAATACAGAAAAACTTGAAGGCGAGATTGGGTATAGCTGTAGATTTACCAAAACATGGTGCTGGATCGACCAACGATGGAAATACAGCTCGCCGTTTTTTCAAAAGCTGGAAGGTTGCTGCAGAAGGAACAGGAGTAAACGAAGACCTTATTCACCGGTTCTACATTGTGCTTCAAGTTTTGGCTAGTGGCCACAGCATCGATTCTACGAAATTTGAAAAATATTGTTGGGAAACCTATGAACTGTATCTTAGCAAATACAGTTGGTATTACATGCCCTCGTCAGTCCATATGATCCTTCTTCACGGAAAAATATTGTTAGACTCTGCTCCCATGCCAATTGGTTGGATGTCAGAAGAAGCACAGGAATCCAGGAATAAAGACTTCAGAAGATTTCGACTGAATAACAGCCGCAAATGCTCCCGCATCTCAACAAACGAAGATATAATAACAATCTATTGTCATCCGATCCTTTGATATCTTCTTTGAGACCCCAATGGAAAGCGAACCCGGTAGACCTAGAAATAGAAGCACAGCAGCTTCTCCTCAGCATTCGGGATGAAGACATAATTACAGATGATTATGATGATCATGCAGATGAAGATCAGCCTGAGAGAGATGATAAGTTGGCTGACCCAATGGATGGACTAGCATAGAGTCAGTCAACCAAGTTATCATCTGCCTCTTCATCTTTCCGGATACCATCATCTGCTAATTCGTATATAATACATATTACGATATTTAGATCCTGAAATTATTAATTGATCCTGAAGACTGAGGAGATTTTCATTGATTTACTTTGAATAATTTTCAAGAATTAATTTTTTAGTTTAGTTCATTTATTTATTTTTATTTGGAAGAAAACTATAAACTTGATAAGATTTTTCAGTTAACAAAAACATTGTTATTTTACAATTTTACTGTTCAGTGTTAAAATTTGTACAAGTTTACTGTTTACAGTCACTGTTTACTGTTATAAAATAATATCGAATTTTCAATTTTAACACTCTCGATGCGGCAAGCCATTTCGGAAAATCTCACCCTGGGGCGGCAAATTTTTTTTTCGTCAAACTACTTAGTTACCTCCAAAAACATTAATAATGAAGTATAAAATTAATTAGCCATTTTAATTATGCAAAAATAAGGCTTAATCCTTCACAATGCATCATATTTGTAGGCAATCCCGCAATGTTTTTCCCCTTCTCTTACCTTTTTGGAACTGTTACTAGGATCAACATCTCTAAGTGGTCAACCTATTACTTTTAGCCAATGGCTTTTTTAGACATTAGCTTATTATTTATTATTTATTATGTATATAAATTTTCTCGGGTACTAAATGTTTTAGGTACCTAATCCAATAATTAATATTTATTATTTTTTATTTATATAAGTGTTTATTATTTTATGTGCCTCAGAATGACCTTTATTGGGTCATATATGTAATACCAAAATTCAGACTAATTTTCTGAAAATAAAAAATTAAACTATTCGCCCCTCGTAGGGATATGGGATTCCCGAAAACCGTTGAAAACCGTTGGGGATTAGAAAGGAGACTTTAGTTAATTTTAACGATTTGTTTGTCAAAACACTGTCATCACGTAAGTAGGTGAAAGGGTACCTCAAATCCGGTGAAATGACCTGCCGGAGAAAAAACGTTTGGAAAAAAAAAACGTTAAAACAAAACAAGTCACGACGATAATGAAAGATTAAGATCAATTTTAAGATTATTGAGAATGCTTGAAAATGTTAGAAACGGAATTCAGAATTTTTTTTAAAGCTAAATAATTAATAAGAGTGAATAATTTTAATAAAATCTACTTAAAAACTAAATTAATTTTAGGCCCTAATAAAAAAAAGTTGAAAAAGGTAAAAAGAAACCAACTTGTTTTTAGGGTGAAAGAGACCGAACCGCTACCGTTCATATTTTTAGTTTCCGAGAACGCCGCTGCTCTTGGCCGTTTGGAAGTCTTCTCTTTTTTATTATATTATATTAAAAATAATGATTGAAACGTATTATGGTTGAACCTAATATTGAATTTTGTGTTTGATTTAACTTAATAGAACAAAAAATTAGAAAAATAAACGGATAATCCCCGAAATGGATAGTAAAAGGTCCGAATGAGTGAAGGAACGCTTTTGGTTTTTTCGACTCATTTGGTCTAAAAACTATTTTATTAACGAAAACTGCCAAAATTTGGGTTCATAAGCTAATTAATAGTTTTAGAAATATTATTTAAAAAAACTTACAGCCGAAAAGTTGAAAAATAATCCAAAATTGAACTGAAAACTTCTCCGTGAAGTAGCAGGTTTAACCGTCTACTTTGAAAGTCAAAATCGAAATGAAGAAAAAGGACTAACGTCAAGCTTAGGCCGTTTTTAGGTATAAAAACCTTTTAAAAATTAAATAAAATCAACGGTTGAGCGAAATTCACTATTTTAAGTATCGAAAATCGCATTTTAAAAGGCGCATGAACTGACAATGTATACATCGTGCCGCACAGAGAAAGGAACTTTCTTGACGATGTATACACGGTCGCCGCACTGAGAGTGTTAAATAATTATCCAAGTAACAAATAAATTAGTAATATCAAGTGCAACGGGCTTTTAATTGTTTATTTTTTGAGAGGTATTTGTGACTCAATAATATCGGAAGTTATCAACAAAATCAAATGTACACATCTTCTTAGTAAGTAAAATAAAATAATTAAACTTTCATACATCTTTTGGCTTGTTTTGAATGTTTGACCCTCTCCCGAGTACATTTTTGAAAATCTGACTTCACCATCGTGTTCAGCGAGAAAAATTCTTCAAAATACATACTGTTCAAGCTTCTAGAATTTAATCCTGACCGTTGAGAGAGTTTTAAGCGCAGCTTCTCGGTTTTGCCCCACTGTGCAGTGGAGGGGGGAACGGCTGGTTGAGCGTTGTAGAGGAGACCTTCGGGAGCACTCACATTTTTTTTCAGCCGCCTGGGGGCAGTAGTTGAGTCAGTACGTGAGATCCTTTGAACCTCTACCTCGTCGAAGCCTGAGATGGAGCGAAATCTCCGAGCAGCGTAACGCTATCAAATTTTGCGTTAAACTAAAAACAACGGCTACCCAGACGTACGGAATAATTAAGGAGGCCTACGGTGATGCTGCTGCTAGTCGCTCGACTGTATTTGAGTGGCACAAATTGTTCCGGGAGGGGAGGGACCTTGTTGAAGATGACCACCGCGTCGGTCGCCCGTTGACATCACGAACGGACGACTGCGTGGCGAAAGTCAAATCTCTTTTGAACTCGGATCGACGTTTATCTATTCGTCTGGTATCTGACATACTGGGAATGTCCTATCAACGTTCAGCGCATCATAACGGTAGATCTCGGCATTAGAAAAATTTGTGCGAAGCTCGTTCTGAACGTCCTGACTGAAGATCGCTGGTGGTGGGGACGCTGCTGGACAGGAAAAAGTCCGGCGGTGACAAGTCAGGAATACGAATGATTTTTAAAAATGGAGACCAACAATCACCTCAGAATTACAGACCAATTGCGCTGATGAACACCATATTAAAATCTTTACTTCAATCTTATCAGCTCGACTACAAAATTGGATTGAGGACAACGGCATAATAGGCGAATGGCAGGCCGGATTCAGGAAAAGTCGCTCTTGTATGAACAATATCTTCATCCTCAATGCTACAATTCAGTCAAAATCTCGAAAAAAGGAGGGTACCTTTACGCCAACTTCATCGACTTTTCAAAGGCATTCGACTCAATCGACCACTCGTCTCTATGGAAAAAAATTATACTCAATCGGAGTCAGTGTACTTATAATCAACGTTTTTCGATCTATATATGAAAATGCAAAAATCTCGATTGCGACGGAAAATGGGAAAACGGATAAAGTGGAGGTAACAAAAGGATTACTTCAAGGCGACTCAGCAAGCCCTATATTATACAATCTTTACACCAGCGATCTCGACGACTTCCTGCAGAAAAGGGGAGCTAGAGGGGTCTGCATCGATGGAAAGACAAGCCTGTACGTTTTGGGATACGCAGACGACCTAGTAATAACCTCAGACGACGCCGTTCAAACCCAAAAAGGCCTGAACATACTCAAGGAATATTGTACGGATAATGGTTTAACGGTTAACGCAGGAAAAACAAGGATTGTCATATTCCACAAAAGCCCGAAGATGAAGTCGCAGCCGAATTTCCACTACGGAACTGAAATAATTGAGACCTCAAAATCATACCAATATCTAGGGGTAGTATTTTCTTCCTCAGGAAAATACAGGATGGCATTTGAAAACGCAAAAACGGAACTAGGGTTGTTGCGATACTTCCGATATTTTCCTTCCGATATTATATCCGATACGATATTCCTTACCGATATCGCGATATTTTTACGATATGAATCCGAAAGAAAAATGGGGCAACACACGGATAACTGTTAACATCCGATGCGGTATATCACGATATTTCGGAATTAGCGCGATATTTTCCTTCCGATATATCGGTTCATCCGATATTTAATCCGATACGATATTTTGAAAATTATCGTATCGGATAAAATATCGGAAGGGAGGCCATATCGAATCAACCCTAAACGGAACTCGTTCCTCTTTGTCAAGTACTAATTCAAAAATTAAAACATTTGCCTTAAACAAATACCTCAAACGCCCGATGAAAAAAAAAAAATTGAACAATTGAATTTGCTGCTCCAAAAATTTTTTTTTAGCTTGGTCGTTAAGGCGTCTTTAGGTCATTAAGCATCCCGCTCTTTATTTCGGACAGAATTATTTTTAATGGAGGTAGATGAGAATTTTCTTCTACCTTACTAGTCACCGCGTTATTCACAATTTCCCTTGCCGTCAATTTCGGTTCATGATTATGGCTTCCTGTCTCCCTATGGACAATCCAATCAATGTCCTGAGTAAAAATTTTAGCGTTACATTGTTTTACTGAGCATTTCCATGCTGTTTCGCCCGTAGTTTTTAATGTCGCGTACTTGGAAAAATCATGAGAATTTTCACTACCATTACTATTTTGCTATACATAAAGCTAACTTCCTCACTTGCATTCATCTTTATCAGTACTGAAGATAATATTATACTTACCAAAAATCTAGGAACGTATTATAATATTTACAGTGACTCACGAAATTGATCACATCACATACAAAAATTTACATTTCATATGTTATCCTGCATTAAAAAATTTTAAATTATACTAAATTTGTTTCTAAAATGTTATTTGGGATTCTAATTAAAGGAAAATATTTATTGCCAGAAGAAAAAATTTATTGAATGTTCTTACATGATAATAACGAATCTTGATATGTGATCAATTGTTTGACTTATGAGGTTTGTGGTATTAATACTTAGTATAACCTCCTTTTGCGTCCAGGACGGCTTTTATTCTTTTGGGCATACTCTGAACTAATTTCACACATTGCTCTGATGTAATTTTTTGCCAATTTTTGGCAACATTCTCCCATAATTCCTGGGTGTTGGAAGCCGTACCCGTAAAATCAGCGACCGACCTTTTAAGCTGCGCCCAAAGGTTTTCAATAGGGTTTAAGTCCGGGGATTGAGGAGGCCAATCCAGCACAGAGATTTTGTACTCCTCCAACCACTTTTTGGTGACCCTAGCGGTGTGCTTCGGGTCATTATCCTGCTGAAAAATCACGTCTTGCTTTCTTCGGTTTAGCTTTCTTAAGCTTCCCTTCAAGCTTCTGTTCAGAATTTCGACGTAGTCAACGGCCTTCATTTTTCCCTCTATTTTTTCTAGGAGACCAACACCTCCTGCCATAAAGCACCCCCATACCATGATGCTACCTCCCCCAAATTTTATGGTTGGTTGAACATGTCTGGGGTGAAGTTTTTCACCTCGTCCTTTCCTGCTCGTCCTTTGGTGCTTAGAAGCAAATAGGAAGTAAGTTGGAAATTTTTCAACGCTTTTCTATGTGTGTGAGCCAGAAATTTAATTGCTCGGCAGGCTTCATAAGCAAATTGAGGAATAATAGTACTATAGAAAAACTTGGCGGGAGGCATTTTAAAAAACAAAGCTGGGCGGAAACCCAAACTTTCTGAAGCGTATAAACGCGGTATTCTCCGCTCTATCCGATCGGGCGAGGTGGATAATGCCGTCCAAATTTAAAGAAAAAACTAAGATTATCAGATGATATCGATATTAGCGCTGAGGGGGTCCGCCGAGTCCTGAGGGACCCTAGGCCGCAAGGAGAAGCTGCCAGCATACAACAGGCTTCTCCACACCTGACTTTCCCCTGGGCGACAGAGCCTCGTTAGCGTTACAAACATATTCCCAACAAAATACTCCCCAATAAAATGACCGAAATGGTCGAAAATTTTTTTCAAACCCATCGAAATGCCGAGAACAAAATATTCCCCAATAAAATGACCGAAAATTTTTTCCAAAACCATCAAAATTCCATGGTGACCTCTAAAATTTTTGCTGAGCGTCATCCCGAACTCGCACCGCTAGACTTAAGGTTGCAGATGCAAGAAGGCTGGCAGCTTCTTGCGGCCTAGGGTGGTGTGCGGCTGAGCTAGCATTCGGCTATGATTCTCGTACACGTTCCTAGACCTGCCTAATGATATCTGGGTTACCCCCATACTAATGGGGGGGGGGGCTCTATCCAACTGCGCCGAAAAAAGGCCAACTGCGCCAGGACTCCAGGGGTACCCTTAATCTGCTGTCATTACCGATACCTACAGCGCCCAAATTATACTCCTGGCCAAGTTTTTTTGTACACCGGTTTTTTCTATTATAATCCATAGATTCCTGGGAAAAAAAATGTACAAAAATAGGTTATACATGCACAATGTACTATAGATTTATGTATGGTAATAAAAACAAAATTGCTTTAATAGGAAGTTATTTATTTACATGTACGTATTTTCAAGATAAATTCATATTAACTAAGTTGGCCAAATTTTTTTGTACATATAATAAAAACATTGAAAAAAAAAAAAAAATACACTAAAAGCTAATAATCAATCGTTTTTCCTTCTCCTTCAATAACTTTTAGTAATCTTCGATTCATCCAAGTACACAAATTCTTTAGCAAATCAGGCTTCCGGTCTCTAATAGTTTGCCCAGCTTTTTTTATTGCTTGCCACAGCTCTTCGTCGGTATGGTGCGCCCAATTTTTATAAACTTCCTCCGTTAAAGACGTCCAATAATTCTCTTTTGGGTTGAGGTCTGGGTAGCAGGATGGCCACTCTAAAACTTTCAGACCCTTATCAGACAACCCTTGTTTTGATAATCTGGAGACATGACATGGCGCGTTGTCCTGTAAAAAATAATAATCTCCATCCGGGAACTTGGAATTCATCCAGTTCAATACTTTTTCGCGTATAAGTTTTAAGTACTGCAAGCTATTCATTCGTCCCGAGACTTTTTCTAGCAGTTAAACGCCTGATGCCGTGATAGCTCCCCAGACCATCACCCCTCCCCCACCTCTCATCTGTCGCTTGGTTAGTCGCGTTCCCAATAATGCTTAGTGACAATAATGACATGCTTAGTCGCGTGTGCTTAGTGCTCTGGGTGTGGGAAAAATATTACTATTATGTATTTTTAAAAATTTATTAAAAAATAATTTGTCACTTTAATTTTTATGCGTAATGGTGGCTTACAAGCTTTACGAACGTTTTTCTGTCAATTTTTCTTGAATTGGAGGCATTTATAATATTTTGCATTTTTATTTTCTTTTTTTTAAATTCACTATTTTCTGATTTCGCGGATTTACTTTGTAATTTAGTGTACACATCGGTTTGCAAATTTATTAAGACTTCTACAAAAACAAAATATTTGGATGTGGTGCCGAAAAGTTGGTTTTAAGCGGGGAATGGAATGTTTCGCACGCGTTAGTTGTTCTTGCCGATGATATTTCCCAAGTTGCCCATAAATGTGGTGGAAACGTTGAGCCCTTTTCAATATAGTTGTCCACTAAATACATAATTAGAAAAACCTTCTTAAGTTGCGTGGTCTGGCCTGACGCTCATAAAATCTTCAACAAAACAGTCTTCCACTTCATCGGGATTCAAAAAGGGCAACCCGAAAAGCCCGGTAAGCCATCTTCCTACTTCACTTTCTTTATCTTGGTAATTAATAATCAGCATACTAGGGATAAACCTTCAACCAACTAATAGAATTTAATTTCCGAGTAAAAGTCAAATTTAGGATTAATCAACAAGTTAAACAAATAGTTGGGGATTGTGGTCCTTTTTCCATTACAAGAAAACACTCACGTCATTTTATCGAGGTTGTTTTATTAAAATTTAAAAAAAATAAAAAAACTAATTTCTGAAACAATTTAGGAAATCTTGAAGACGGTTCTCTGCATCCATCTCCACTTCATGAACTTCTTCATCTCCATGATCTTCAGCGTCATCTTCATCATTGATCGGTACGCTTACAGATTCTGGCTCTATTTGAATGGCCACGTTGTGCAATATCGCACAACTATTAGCAATTCTTGCAGCTACCTGCGGCTCCACACGCAGATGGTTGAGGCAAGGGAAGCGCTCTTTAACAATCCCTATAGTATTTTCTACAAGACGCCTTGTTGATTTGTGGCGTTGGTTATAACGCTTTTCCGCTACATCGCGATGCATCGTCAGGATGGCGATGAAGGGGAGGCATCAACCATTTTTTCAAGGGATAGGCTGAATCTCCCAAAACGACCGCATTTGGAAAGGAACGCCATCCTCCCTCAAATTGTCGGTGTACTGCGGATTTACGAAGCACCCTAGCATCATGGATACTCCCTGGCCAGTTAGCGTTGATAGCAAAGATCTCGTAGTTTGGCCCACAAATCACTAAAACATTCAGGGCATGATTTCCATGGCGATTGACAAACTGCTCTTCATGAGCAGTTGGCGCATCAATGTTAATCATAGTGCCGTCGACGCACCCGCAAACTGATGGGAAGCCACCTTTCCGATAGAATTGCCCTGGAATGGAAGAAGCATCGTTGGGCCAGCGAACAGTGTCTTTTAACATAACCCGAGAGAGAGAGTGCTTGAAATTTCGTTTACAATTCTGCACACAGTGGCTTTAGAAATACCATGCATGGAAGCCACTCTATGGTATTGCGAGCCATTGCCAATCCAGTGAAGGAATACTAAAAGCTTTTCCTCTGCACAGAGGCTTTTGTTCCGTCTTGTCTGCGGCTGAATAAACCGTCCGATGTTAAGACAAACTCTACCTGTGAACAACATAAGTATGTAATTGTATTAGTTCACTTGTCAGTTAAATGTTACTGAAGATGACCAAGCAAGGGAAAAATCTGAAACATTTCGTCGACAATCAGCAAAAATACTGTTCATGCTGCTCACCATTTCAGGGCTTCAAAAACAATCAATTTATGAAATAGAAAGAGAGAATCTTCTTTGAAAGAGAGAACTTATGGACAGCTGGGATGAAAGTCGAGCATATAAAACCCCACCAGAAATCCCACTGAACAAGTTCAATGATCTAATGAGTCTCGTTAATAAAATTGTATTCCATCCGCTTACTGTGGTTTTTACAAACAATTTAAATCTAAACAAAATTAGTACCTGATGTGACTAGTCTACGATAGCTGTATAACTTTTTCTTTAGCTTATTTGTTTTTGTTTTTTTAAACATTGGTTCCTACTTGACTAAGTGCAATAACTATGTGTTCCGAAATTGGCTGCGAGCCTGTAACTGAGATTAATGTAAAATTTTATTGTACCTGCTCGTGTTAGAGGTTTTGTGTTGTTATCGTTAAAGTACAAGACTGAATTTTATAATTACAATAGTTTCATTTGAATTTAAAATTTTATTTTCCTTAACCATTTTCGATTTTGGTCATCAACACCTATTCCTCTCATATTGGCCGGAATATCTGTCCCAGGTGCAGTATTTTTAAATTCTTAATTACAAAATATGTAGTATGAATTTGAAGAAAATTGCCTGAGAGAAAAAAAAAAAGTTTTGTTACAAAACTATTCTAGAAGTACACAAAATCACTAAATTATTTTTAAAATAGTAGTGTGACAAACTTTTTTTTAGGGGTTTTCAGCGACAAAAAAAAAAAAAAAAAAAAAAAAAAAAATTAAGGCCAACAACCTTCACAGAAGTTGTAGCTAGAAGCTCAAACAGTCTTTTAGTACAAGCAGGTACGGAAGAAAATAAGCACACCCTATTTATAAGATATATGTATTTGGATCCCAAAATCTAAAATAACGTTTTTCTCGAAATGAGGTTTTTTGACTCGTCCTTTTTCGAAGTCACTGACGACAGTTTCAACTTTAAAATTAGAGCATTTCCCTTTCATATGATCGAATAGTTTTGCATACGTTGACCACGCTTTGTCTGGGAGGAGTGAAAAAATTACTGGGATGTAGTGCCCATTGTCGTATATTCGAATTGTAAATAATTGCAAAAAAAATTTTGCACAAAATTCGAACGTTCCGTCAACAAAAATTGTCGTGTTTTGCCCGAGTCTTTCCATGTTTGTCTGCGTTGTAAAAATTACAATACCATTATCTTTGCCGTTTACCAGTAATAAGTTTTCGTTTCGGAATGTAATTAATTGCAAAGAGTTTAAAGCATCATGCACGTCGTCTCGGGACTTCGGAAGCGGTGGCAACAGTTTTCTTTTGGCTCTGTAAATGCAACGCTTCGCAAGATTCACGTCCTCGACGGGTAAAAGTCCGAATGATTCCGGATTGTTTTTCATCTCTTTTCTTACAATTTTGGTAGCCGAATCAGAAAAATCCAAGGACGCATTTCTTTTAACCGCGTTTGAAAAACTTTCTTTTCTTAACTTTTCAACAGTCAAACCAACTATGATTGGCATCACTCGATACTAATTTTTTCCCATTATCAATGTAAATTTTTGCAGGACAACTCTTCACTGTACATCTCCACTTCCACGCATCGTAGGTTACGACAAACTCGCACTTTCGAAACTTATAAGAATCCATTACAGCAAGTTCTGAGCCTCGCTGGCTCATCATGTACGTTAACATGGTTTGAAATAGGGAACTAGTATCCGATAATTTTTTATTTAGAATAAAAGCAGTGCAAGGTTCAAAAGATCATAAAAATACGAAAAATAAACCATAACCCTTCTACACGTATTTGTTTATTTATTAACTTCCTTAAAGAAGTTATTGCGATACCCTCGACGTCGGGTTTTTGGGGAAGGGTCTTCCAGACCCCGGAGGGTCAAATCGAATATTGATCTTTACCGATCTCAACTTTGTCTGTGGTGCCGGCCGGCCGGCCGGCCGTCCGGCCGTCCGTAGCATTTTTTTTCGGAACACTTTACGGCCACAATTTTCATCCGATTTTCACCAAATTTTTACACAAATTTCTTTAGCCGGTGAAGAAGAATGTAACGAGGGGGATTTTTGAATTTCGAAAAAATGGCGGAGATATGTCTGTTTGAAATTTTAAAAAATTCGCTGCGGCCGAACCGTTAATCCGATTTTCACCAAATTTTCACCAATTACTCCTTATATTTTTTAAGAATTTTTGGTGCAAATAAATTGCCACTTTTTAATTACTATTTTTATTAGTAGGGAGAAATTTCGTACTTCTACCCTTTACGAGAGGCACATCCCTAGGCCAAAGAGCCCATTATTTCTACCTCGACACTTAGAAAATTTGTCGAAAAAAAAACTTAGAAAATTTTTCAAAAAAAAAAAAAAAAAAAAAAAAAAGAAAAAGAAAGAAAAACCCGGAAAATTTTTCGAAAAAAAAAAAAAACAAAAAAAAAAAAAAAAAAAAGGAAAACCCGGAAAATTTTTCAAAAAAATACTTTGAAAATTTTTCGAAAAAAAAAAAAATAAATAAAAAAAAATAAGGAAAACCCGGAAAACCCGGAAAATTTTTCAAAAAAATACTTTGAAAATTTTTCGAAAAAAAAAAAATAAATAAAAAAAAAATAAGGAAAACCCGGAAAACCCGGAAAATTTTTCAAAAAAAAACTTTGAAAATTTTTGAAAAAAAAAAATTTTTTTTTCGGACAAAAAAACTTAGAACATTTTTCAAAAAAAGAACTTAGAAAATTTTTCGAAAAAAAGAACTTAGAAAATTTTTTGAAATAAAAAAAAAGCCCGAAAAATTTTTTGAAAAAACTAACTTGGAAAATTCTCCTTTATACTTTCCCTCCCTACTACATCCCTTCCTTTATACTTTCGTTCCCTTATACTTCCCCCTCCATTATACTTCCCCCTCTGTTATACTTTCCCCTTCCTTGTACTTTCCCCTCCGTTATACTTCCCCGTTCGTTATACTTCCCCCTCCGTTATACTTCCCCTCCCATATTATACTTCCCCCTCCGTTATACTTCCCCTCCCATATTATACTTCCTACTCCGTTATACTTCCCCCTCCGTTATACTTCCCCTCCCACATACTTCCCACTCCGTTATACTTCTCCTCCCATATACTTCCCCCTCCTATATGGATACTTCTCTTTAAGGAAGTTCCCGTCGGGGCCAGCTCCAGACTAGTACTTTTGTTCGGCGCAGTTGGTCATAGGCCTGGAGCCCAAGAGATTATCTGATAGGACTCCCGGCGCAGGCGGTAGTCAGCCATATGGGGGCAGCCCCCCACGTACCAAACTGAATGAATGAATGAATGAATGAAATATACTTTATTTCTAAAAATTAAACAGAATTCTTTTTTTTTAAACAAAAGTATGGTACAGCATGGTTTATTTAAACCGTCTGCTGGAGTTCGCACTTTTACGCAAGTAACCTAAAAAATAATATGAATTTTTTTTTTTTTTTAATTTAATTATGTACATATTTAGCAACTATTAAACAAATCAATATAGTCATTTCTATAGTTCATGGCCTTCGACGCAAAGTTGGCCACCTCTGCACATTTCAACGTATTTAACCTTGAAATCATGTCCGGATATGACAGTTTAGGGGAACCCAAATAACTTCTTCTGAGTTCTGCAAGTATGGAGCATTCGCCCAAGATGAGTGCTAAATCTTCCCTTTTTCCAGAATTACAAAGGGGACATTCACCTTCCTCGCCCGCCCTATAAGGGTTGTAATTGAGCATTAGCGCCTCGCATCTTAATTTAAACAGCCAGAAAGTAAGGAAAGGAGATCTTATTTTAGGAGCAGGAAGGGAGAGGACAAAGGGAGATAGGGAAGATAACTTTTTATTATTAATTAAATATTACAGTTGTGCAAATAAACAGAAGATAAAGTACTATAACGTGGAACATGTATGTAGGTACTAGTTCTGTAACTATCCTAACAATTCACATAAAAATTTAAGAAAACAAAAAAGAACAATAAATAATTTCAATTAAAAACAGCCTTGATTCTCATTATCACTAAAAAATAGAACTCTAGTTAGTTTTTTATAGTTTTTCAATAGTTTTTCTAAACACAGAGAGGGGAAAGAATAGATTTGTGAGTTTAGGATTTTCATCCGGGATCAAGAAAATCTTGAGGACGCTTCCTTTTTAATCTTCGATTATTTCTCGATGGAGGTGGTCGTTCGACCGTCGAGCGAACCAGCAGGTTAGGATGGTTGATCATTGATGAGTTTAACCTTTTATAAGAGTCGGACGCAACTTCCGAGACCAATGGTAGATTGAGATCGCAATGTAGAGTGGAGTTCCTCACAAACCATGGGGCTCCAGTAATGATCCTCGTTACTCTATTTTGGCTTGTCTGAATTCTCATTATATGACTTTTGGCTGCAGATCCCCATAGGTTGCTGGCATATTGCCAAATTGGTCTTATCAGTGTTAGATAAATTAAACGTTTAAGGAAGAGCGGTAATGAAGAAGATAGTAGTGGTTTAAGTTGGGTTATCCTGGTTCTAATTCTAGGTACCAGTAGTTTGACATGATGGGCCCAAGTAAGTTTTGAATCCAGTGTTAGACCAAGGTACCTGACATGGTCCGCCGTCTGAATCAATTCATTGCCAAGAAGTAGAGATGGAGTCTTTACATCTTTTTGCTTGTACGTAAAAGTAACAACGCTTGATTTCTTGGGGTTCATTTTAATTTTCCACTTGATGCACCATTGGCTTACTTCCACCAGAAAGTCTTGAAGTCTTGCTTCAGCTTCGTTGGTTCCATCTGCTATGCTTAAAGCTGCAATGTCATCAGCAAATTGCGCGATTGTGATGTGATCAGGTGAGGGAAAGTCGCTAGCGTAGACTAGATAGAGGAACGGAGACACTTCCTTGAGGCACACCGGATTCAATTTTCTTAACGTCAGACAATTCATTTCCTATCTTGACGGAGTAAGTTCTGTTAGAGAGGTAAGACTGTATGAGCTTATAGTAGGTGTCAGGAACAAGCGGTTTGATTTTATAAAGAAGTCCTGGGTGCCATACCTTGTCAAATGTTTTTTCTGTGTCCAAAAAAATTCCTAAGCAGACTTTTTTGTTTTCATACGTGTCTAGGATTTGATCGATTACCCGATGGAGCTGATGAATGCACGAGTGCTGCTGTCTAAATCCCAATTGAGTGTCCGGTAATAGAGGTGCCAAGTATCGCATTAGTTTGGGGAGAATGAGCCGCTCGAAAATCTTAGAAAAAATAGGGAGCAAGCTGATTGGTCGATAACTGGTAGGGTCGTTCGAGTTCTTCCCTGGTTTTTTGATCATAATTACGTGTGCATACTTCCACGAAGAAGGGAAATAAGTCGTGCGCAACATAGCATTATAGATTTGGGTCAATAAAACAACTGCTTTACGAGGTAGAGTTTTTACTAATGACTGTACGATGTAATCATGTCCTGGAGACTTCTTAGCAGGAGAACGACGAATAGCATTGATAATTTGACCAGGGGTAAAGAATTCAGAAAATCTATGTAGTTGGAGAGGCTCCAATAAACTTTCTTCAACCATTTTAGCAAAGGTAGGATAAAGATCCTCGTTAGGAGAAAATTGGGAAGAAAGTATCTCTGAGAAGGTTTTACATTTGTCTGCTGGAGTAGTCAACCAAGAATTTTCTGATTTTAGAGGAGGTATAGTACAAGGTTCTTTTGTCAATTGTCTTGTTTTGGCCCATAAGGAACCGTCTGCAGTGTTGAGAGTTTGTATTCGATCATGTTGTTCCTTATTCCTTTCTTCAGTTAAAGCTGTTTTTAGATCCCTAGACGCTCGATTGAACATTCTCTTGTCGCTAGGATACTTAGTCCGTTCATATCTTGACCTCGCTAATCTTTTAACTTGTAATAATTGTTAAATTCTTACGTTTGGTCTAAATCGAAGATTTCGCTGTGGTCGATGAGATGATGCTTCATACGCTGCTCTCTGGATTAGTTTAGTAAAATCATCAACGGCTTTGTCAATATCTGCTGATGTTTTAAGGGGAATCTGCAAATTTACATTTTTATCTATTTCTTGCCTATATTGCCTCCAGTCAAACGGATAAGAGATCAGTGAACGTCTACTAGCCGGGGCGCTGTCCACGTTAAGTGTAACTATTACCGGAAAATGATCAGAGCTCATGTCTTTCACTACAATTGGATCGGTTGTAATATTATTTATGTTTTGCAAATGAAGAAGTCAAGGATATCCGGTGATCGACGAATGTCTCTTGGATAGTAGGTTGGTTCAACTGGATAAATTACTTCAAGTTGAAGATTATTAATGGCTGATAGGAGTTCTTTACCTCTAGGGTTCGACACTCGAGAACACAATCGAGGATGTTTCGCATTAAAATCTCCTCCTAACAGAAATTGTGACCTCATCTCATGTACTATACCCCAGAAGTCTATTTGCTTCACATTTTTTTCAGGAGCAGAATAAAAAACCCCTATTTGCATTTTTGAGTTCCAGGTTGTTGAAGTTGGATTCTAGCCACTTGGAAATTTTCTTCTTGAACGATCGGTAATTCATCATGTTCAATGTAATTTTTGATCAGTAAGGCAGCACCCCCTTTTCGATTGCCGCTAGGATGATCTGATCTATATTTTATAACCAGGTACGTAGAAATTTATGTTGGGAGCTAGTTTCGTTTCGGTTAGTAACGCTAGATCTATGTTATTTGTTCTAAGAAATAGATCAAGTTCGTGATATTTATTATTTAGGCCTTCGGAATTCCATGTTTAGACTGTTAACGATCGAGATATTAATTTTTTCATGGTTTGGCGACTGACTTGAGCAGTACCGGTAGTATTTGAGTCAACATTTGAACCATAGGTTGCAGCAGTGAAATCATGGAATCAATTTTTTTGACAATGTTGTCCATAATATCTAATCCAGGGGCAGGACTAGCTAGGGCATTTGCATAGGTTTTTTGTTGAGTATTCTGCTGGTGTGCGGGAGCACCGCTTGGTTGTTGCTCATTGTTTTGACCGATGTAGCGTGACTGTGAATGAGTAGGGATAACGACTTTTTTAGTTACTTGGAGTTTCTTATGGGCGGGACAGCCTCTATAATTCGCTGTGTGAGGGCCATGACAGTTAGTACAGGTAGGTGGGGCACTGGGTGCTTTGTCGCAATTTGCTGTGGCGTGAGGTTTATCGCATTTTACACACTTCGGTGGGCGATGGCAATAATTTTTAGAGTGCCCGAATTCTTGGCATCGGACACACTGAAGTACTGTGCGTCTTGGTTTCGGCGGCTCTACTTTTATTTTCGCATAGCATAACTTATTAAGCGTATATATTTCGGGGTTTTTTGGATTGGACTTGAGATCAAGAAAAAATAGTGGTAACAGCGTTTTTGAGACGGGATGACGAACAGGTAACATTTGTACCGGTTCATAGCCGATGTTTTTTAATTCTTCCATTATCATTTTAGTGTCACAGGATGGATGCACACCACGGATGACAACCCTGAAGTGTTTTTCAGTTTTTAGTTGGAACGTGTGATATTCCGCATTCTTAGACTCTAGATAAGACACTATTTTTCTATAATCCTCAATAGTTTCAAGATTTAGTTTAACTTTGCCCTCGGCCGTGTTATACCTGAATTGTGTAAATTCAAGGTTTTTGCATTCAGTTAGAAATAAATTAATGTTGCTAATATTATTGTGGGAGTTTAAGATGATTGTGTTGGCAGGACTGAATAAGTATGGCGGATGAGTTTAGTTTGTGTTGAGGAAAGAGAGAGAGTGCCGTGTGAGAGTTGAGTGATTTTATTTTTTGTGAAGAACCCGAGAAGATTATTGAGAGAATTTTAAGACTTGAGTTTGGTGAAGAAAATAGAAGAAAGCGAAGAGTAAAGTTGGGATTTATTTGTGTAGAAATAAATTAAGAGACTAAAATATTATCATTGTAATTTCTTTTCATTTTAACCTCACTTTAAGATTGGATCCTATAAATTTTGGGGGCTCGTCCGGGATCTCAATCTAAATTCAAAATCGTAAAATTGAGGTGAAAAGGAAAAAGAAACCGGTGATAAGTGAAGAAAACTGAAAAAAAAGAAGACTGAAGAAAAAGAAACGGATTTCGGAAAATCGGAAAAAACCCCGTGGAACATTCTAGAATCGTCGGGGCCGGTCAGCCATCTTGTTGTTTTGTTTTTGAACATCTGTTTTTTATGATTTCTCAAAATTTAACTTTTTTAAAAAAAAAAAAAGAATATTTTCGGTGTGATTTATCAACTTTAACTGACTTTTAAATAATTTTGTGAGTTTTACGTGAATTATCTAAATTTTCTGAAATGTCTCAAGTTGAAAAATTGTCAGACATCGGTGTCGTCGCCGAAGCTTTAAAAGCGGCATCGTTTAAGACAATTAAATCGCTGTACCAACTTATTTTTGGAGAAGAAGGAGGACGTACGGCACGTAAGATGGTCCGTGAGTTTAAAGGGTTTAAATTTGAGAAAGATTCGGAAGAATACGACGCTAAAATTTGTGAAGTCAGCGGGAGTTTTTCAAAGAGTGAACTAATTCTCATTTCCTCGATACTCAGACTCGATTGTGATGATGGATGTGATGACATCGCAGAAAGAATCTGTTCAGAGCTAACGGATTTGACTGCCCTGCGTAGAAGAGTGACCGAATCAGACGAAGATGAAGAAAGTGATGAATCCAGTGAAGAAAGTGATGGAAACGGAAGAGGTGAAGAGCGAGGTGTTCACTCAAAAAACCGTCGCAAGAAGATTCGAGACGCGAAGAAAAAAAGAGAAGACGACTCAAGCGAAGGAAGTGATGGATCCAGTGAGGAAAGTGAAGAGGAAGACACTGAAGATGACGATCAGTTGACGTACCGTCACAAAAAGAACCGTGATGCTAAGACAAGAAAAAACGGTGGAAAATCTAGGCCTAATCCCATATTCAGCATGAATTTTAGGGACATAGAAGACTCCATTAGACCTTTTGAAGGAAAGAAAGAGTACCCTGTCGAGAAGTGGATCTCAGACTTCGAAGAAGCTGCAGATCTATTCGAGTGGCCTGAGCTGCATAAGTTTGTATTCGCTAAAAAGTCGTTGAGAGGGCTGGCGAAAATGTATATCCAAAGCGAAAGGGGTATTACTTCATGGACTCGTTTGAAGAAGGCCCTAGTGGGAGAATTTGCTAAGAAGTTGTCGAGCCGTGAGCTTCATAGAATTTTAGACGCCAGGAAGCTCCAGAAAGATGAATCTTTAGAGGAGTATTTGCTGGTGATGAAAGAACTAGCCAGTCGAGGAAAGATAGAAACGGAGTCGTTGATCCAGTACATCATAGATGGCATCCCAGGTGATGAATATGCGAAGACCGTCTTGTATGGGGCGAGTAATCTACGGGAGCTAAAGATAAAAATGGCGACATTTACGAAGATCCTGGAACGTCGCACCAACGAGCATGGACAAAAGGATGAAACCGCAAAGACGAGGAGTGAGACAGTGAAGACCGGTGGGGGTAAAAAGACAGCCCCAGAAGTCCCAGTAGTTGGGAAACCCGAGAGTGACACTCTAAAATGCTACAAATGCGGCGGCAGAGGCCACAAAGCGTTTGAATGTAAGACGCAATTTAAATGCTTTAAATGCGGAGAGTTGGGCCACAGAAGCTTCGAATGTACCACCCCGAACGAAGCATCCAACATTCACTGCGTGACAGAGAGTTATAATACGATGGCATGTAAGATCATAACCGTAGACGACGTTAAGATGGATGCGTTGATTGACACGGGAAGCTGTTTTAATGTTATGTCGGAAAGTGCTTATCGAAAAGTTGATTGTCCAGCGTTGAAGACCTCGAGTAAGATGTTAAGCGGTTTTGGAGGAGCAAAGATTAGCCCTAAAGGATTTTTCGAAGGGTCCGCGAAAATTGACGGCGAAATATATCCGACTAGATTTTATGTTGTGCCTACTTTAATGGCATATGATCTTATCGTTGGCCAAGAATTATTAGGAAAAGCTGATGTCGTTATAGACAAATTCGGGATTAAACTCAAGAAGAGAGGAGAACCGGAGAATGTGGTCGATTCGGACAGTAGAGCGCGCCTAGATATTGAGAGCGAAGCCTTCGCGGAACCGAAGAAGATAGTGACGAAAAGTAGAACAGTGGAAGATGAAGTCGAGCAGCGGTTAGAGAAGTGTTTGGCGAAGTACTGCGAGTCAAAGTTTGTGAGTCCAGTGGTGGTCACGAAGAAGAAAGATGCGAGGATTGAGAAAACTAAGGGATCAGCATTGGAAGAACTTCGCCTCAAGGCAAAAAAGACGATCGCGAGAACTGGAGGAGAAAATGAAAGGACGTGCAACCCGAGACTTAAGAGTGCGAGAAAATATCACGTGGGAGATTTGGTGGCGATTCGGAGGACTCAAACAACCATGAAGTGGAGAACTAAGTTCATGGGGCCCTACAAGATCACACGAGTAAAAGGACATGACACCTACGACGTAGAGAAGGCTGGATACCACGACGGTCCTACTCGGACAACCTCTTGTGCGGAATACATGAAACTATGGTCGAGTTGTATAGGAGAGCCACCCGGCGAAGTGGCTGAGCAGAATGGCCGAGATGTGGGAGTTTAAGATGATTGTGTTGGCAGGACTGAATAAGTATGGCGGATGAGTTTAGTTTGTGTTGAGGAAAGAGAGAGAGTGCCGTGTGAGAGTTGAGTGATTTTATTTTTTGTGAAGAACCCGAGAAGATTATTGAGAGAATTTTAAGACTTGAGTTTGGTGAAGAAAATAGAAGAAAGCGAAGAGTAAAGTTGGGATTTATTTGTGTAGAAATAAATTAAGAGACTAAAATATTATCATTGTAATTTCTTTTCATTTTAACCTCACTTTAAGATTGGATCCTATATTATCAATCAATCAAAGCACAATATTTATTACAAAGATTACAGAATGTTTATTATTATCAATCAATATTCTTTTATTCGCTTGTTAATTGTTACTTACAAGCGGGAGTTTGGCACCCGAAGCCGTGCAGGTTGGAATATTGATTGATTGATTGATATTATTTATATAAATTGGTGGCGGCTTATTTGGCTTCACCTGAGTTTTTCCGATGATCATGGCCTAATTCTCTTCCTCATTTAAGGTTGATAACGGTTGAAATCTGTTCGGTGAAACGAAAGGGGATTCATCAGTTTTTTGCTTCTTCGATAAAGGAGGTTCTTCAAAGGCCATGGTTAAATCTCAATTTCCTGATAATAGGCGTAAACAAAAACAATAACAATGCACCTGACGCTGTGATAACTGATAAGCTCGCGGCGAGCAGCAGAACTACACCCGATTTTTGTTCGAATTTAGGAGACGGAAAAACGATATTATTTTGTTCCGATTTCAAAAATACAGATTGTCCATGGAGAAATGATACTAAAGAACACGAAATTCAATTAATCTTACAGTACAGACACTTTAAACAAAAGAAAATAACGTAAACATGGGAGCACCGAAGTCACCTCCGCGTTAGCCATAACCTTCCTCAAGGGATTTGTACAGCAAGAATCGTTCAGAGAAAAGGGCTTGGTAGACGGAAAGGTCCCGCAACTCAAGACGTAGGGCCTCAGCTAGCAGGGGGTAGAAAGTACGCCATTCTTCTACATTGTTCCTGGTGAAACGAAAGTTCATTCGAAGATCCGAGGCAAGTTTGTTCATAGAGGCGAACCAAGACAGATTACCTTTAATAATTTCGAGGGCCGTGATCTTGACCAGGCGATTGTCCGGCAGGGCGATCGAGCGGCAAACAAAGGATAGGTGTAGCTTTAGGGTGAAGAGAAAGATTGGGTCAGCTGAGGTTTCTAGAAACAGCATGTAGTTCGGGGTAAACGACGGGAGGCGAAAAATTTTCCTTAGAAAAAATCGATGGAAAATTTCAATTATCTCATACCTCTCCACCCCCCAGGCTTGACAAGCGTAACACACCATGGACCGACAGACCGACAAAAAGAGTTTATACTTGGAGTGCGGGGTTATGACCGGATTCGAGAGAAGGTTAGGCCAGACCATATTCACTGCATACTTCGCAGTCTGAATTTTCTTTTTCAAATGGGGGACCATAGAAAGCATGGGGGTGAGGGTTACCCCAAGGTATTTATAATGGTTAACCACCTCGATCGCATTTCTCTTGAAAAACCATCTCTCATTCTTGGCATATCTGCCGCCTCGTCGAAAGACCATAATCTTGGATTTACTTAAATTCACTGAGAGGTTCCAAACATCGCAGTAGCGCTCCAACGTATCTATATTTTTTTGGAGAGCCACCGGAGAGTCTGATAAGATAACTATGTCATCCGCGTACATTAAGATTTTTACCCTCAATCCTCCGCAAAGAATACCATAGTCCAAGGCATCTGGGAGATCGTCAAGGAAAAGGGAAAAAAGGAGGGGACTCAATAGGCAGCCTTGTCTCACTCCCGTTCCAACCTGAAAAAATTCAGAAACAGAGCCCTTGTGCTTGACAGCAGATGCAGAATGAGCAAAGAGCTGTTTAATTATATTAAAAATTTTTGAAGAAAAACCTAGGTTGCTCAGCTTATAGACAAGCGCTCTACGGTTCACCGAGTCAAAAGCTGCCTTGAGGTCCACAAAAAAAGCATAGAGTTTTTTCTTGGGTTTTGCCATTTGGAGGTTTACCAAATTGAATAGGGTAAAGATATGATCCGAAGCAGAGTTGGCAAAATCGTACTTCCAGTACAAAGTACAAAGTACAAGTAAAGTAATTAAAAAAATATGGCAAGTACAAGTACAAGAACTGTACTTGTACTTGCCATATTTTTTTAAAAAATAGTTCATGTACTTGTACTTGCACAAGCACATCCAAGTCCATGTACTTGTACTTGTTCTGATAGTTATAAGAAAAGTACAATTACTTGTAATTGTACTTGAAATCTAAAACAAAAAACAAGTACTTAATTGTACTTAGTACTTGTACTTAGTAAATATGGTGCAATGACATATCATCCCTTGTGTTGTCTCGTGTTGTCCCTTGAGTTATTTATTTTATGTTTTTTTTCCCCGAACTGTACTTGTTGCACTAAAAGTACAAGTACCAATTACAAGTAAATGTACTTACAAGTTGAGAAAGACAAGTACAAGCCCAAGTACTTGAGATTGGTAGAGAACTGACGAATACAAGTACAAGTAGTTGTAATTGTTCTAAAATAAAATAATTACAAGTACTAGTACTTGTAATTGTACTTGACAATTACTTTAGTTGTACTTAAACGTTAAAAAACTCTCAATCAACTTCATCTTTCACTTATTGATGCTTCTTAAGTGATATTTTCTAAAAACTTAGAAGTACTTGAAGCAAGTACTTATGTACGAATGTACTTAATTACTTCCAACTCTGATCCGAAGTGGAGTACCCTTTTCTGAATCCCGCTTGGAACTCACTTAGAATTTCGTTTTCTTGGACAAAAGACTCCATTCGGCGAAGCAGGAGCCCCGAGAAGATTTTGGCTATGCAGTTAATGCAGGATATTCCCCTGTAATTTCCTGGATCTTTGGGGTCACCTTGTTTGAACAGGGGAAGAATAACCGCATGCCCAAAAGACTCTGGAACAGTTTCCAACTCAAGTATTCTATTAAAGAAACCCAGTAATAAAAGTAAAAAAGAATCTGGCGCATGTTGGTAGAACTCGTATGGGACCCCGTCCCTTCCGGGCGACTTATTGGCTTTTGAGTTGGCAAGAACCTCCTTAACGTCCTCTAGACTGAAAGGACCATCCATGGACTCGACATGGCGTAGCGGCTCGGCAAACTGGATGGGAGGCGATAGTAATAGGGGGTTTAACAAGGAACGGAAATGTACCACCAATTTGACGGGGGGAATAATATCACTTCGATTTGCAACTTTATTTCTGAACTTATTTGCAATTAACCAGTAATCCTTTGCATCTTTCGTGTTAATCAAGCTATTAATTCTATTTAAGAAGAAGTCTTTTTTCTTTTTTGTACAAAGGGTCTTAAATTCGCTCTTGGCACTTAAGTATTGACCTTTTACGAATGTACTATTCCACTTTCGATATGAGTTGAGAAGACGAAACACCCTATTGCGAGCTGAAAAGCATTCTGCATCGAACCAAGGATTTTCACGTACCAAACTGGCGGAAGGTTTTAGAGGCTAATGGGGTTGCCACCTTCATTAGCTATTCCTTTTAAACTCGGCACGTCACAACAAAGAAGAGACGCAAATACGAATACTACTCACTCTGGTGGCCCAGATGAGTTAAACACGGCTCGGCAAGGTGCAGCTAGCCTCACTCATGTATGTGACGAGTGCCATAGGAGCTTCACTACGAAAACAGGCCTGGGCCCTATTTCATAAAACTACAAGTTACAGTTTACAGGAAAATAGTTACAATTTACAGGTTAAAAAAATTTACAGGCGTTTCATAAAATACAACTGTAGACTTGTAAAGCACAGTGTTTTTTACAGGATTACAGGATAAAAGTTACAATTCTGCAGGAATTTTTCTATGCTTTTCTACAGGCTAAAATTCTACAACTGTAAAAATAAGCGTTTTTTTAACGTATCTCATTTGTCCTGTAAAATTTCGAGAGTGATCTTTGTCTTGGAGTTTTTTGGATTTTTTGGAGTACCTTGTTAAAAATTTTTGCGATTTATGAACTTTGCTGTTGTTGTTTTTTTGTTTTTGAACTTTTTTGAATCGGCCGGTGGTTTTTTTTGTTAAAATTTTTGATCTCATAATGTGGGAATCATTGTCATCGTCTGAAGAAGAAATTGGAGGTGAAGTTCGAACGCGACGCCGAAGGACTTTCAGAATTCGCACAAATTACGATTTTGAAAGTGCATTTGAATTTAATGAACGATTTCGAATGCCACTTACAACCTTAGAGTTCATTTTAACAAGGATAGGGAGAAGTTTGCGAAGTGAAACGGAGAGAAATCACGCACTGTCTCCTAAGCAGCAACTCTGTGTAGCACTACACTGGATGGCGACGGGGTTTAGGGGACATGCACGGTGTATCGAAGGCCACAGTCTGCAGAGCCGTTCATAAAGTAGCGGCATGCGTCAACAAATGTATGTTTCATGAGTTTGTGAAGTGGCCTGAAAACATTGAACAAATAATAACCAAGTTCAACAGGATCGATGGCTTTCCGAATGTTGTGGGGTGTGTTGATGGTACTCTCATCAACATCGAGAAACCTCATCGCTACGAACACCAATTCGTTGACCGACATGGCAACCACTCCATCAACTGCATGGTAGTCAGTGGTCCAGACTGCATCTTCTACTATGTAAACGCAAAGTGGCCAGGGAGCGTTCACGACAGTCGGGTCTTGAGGAATTCGAATCTGTTTCGAAAAATGCAGGAAGGATACCGCCTGGCTCCCAATTCTGTAATTTTGGGAGATTCAGGGTACCCTTTGCTAGACTGGCTCATAACCCCAACCGGGAGAAATTTAGAGGACACAGCAGTAAGAGCATTCAATAGGAGCCATAAATCTACGCGAAGATTGGTTGAAAATGCTCTAGGCATTCTCAAAGAAAAATTTCCATGCCTGAACCACATGAGGCTACAACCGGTGATGGCATCAGAAATATTTAAATGCTGCACCACTCTCTGCAACATAATACGAAAGGGCACTGCAGAAGAAGTGTATCAGTCAGAAGATGAAGGAGAAGAAGGGATAAGAATAAATCAGGTGTAGCGGCTCGGTCCGCTACCATATGATTTATATATCAGATTCAGTTCAGTTTAAATAAAAGAATTCATACGAATTATTTCATACGAAATATTATTTCATATCTATCTGATGAACCTAGCGAAGACGAATTTGGCCTACCTAAAGAAATTAAAGAAGCTCTCTCTATTACGGATTTACCAGAAGTGCCCAAAATTGTGAAAAAAGCTGAAGTGACACCAGAATGCAGTAAAGGACCTTTGAAAGCATTCGCTCCTGTTCCTGCCAATGTAAGTAATATTGCTTTACCGGCCTCATCAGCTCTAGGCTCGAGGCAAAGGTCGAACCCGCAAATGAGCGTTCTTAAAGTTAACACTAACAGGCCAGCTCGATCAAGGTCTGCCTCCCGAATGGGTAATTCGCCGAACACATTGGCCCAATCAAAGAGCTCATCTTCCCAGCCAAAAGAGATTGTAAGGAGCACTCGTTCATCAACTTTGAGGGCAAACCTGGTGTCGTCAAAGTTAAAATTTTCACGCCCTTAACGAATCCTCATTTTAAATTATTATTTCATGAAGCCCAAAAAGAATTAAAGACTTCAGAATCTTTAAAAATTCCCAAGGGCTGTAATACTTTGTTAAATAAATGTAAATATTGTATATTTCATTTTGTAAAGAAACAGTCTTATAAAAATTTTCTCTTTTTAAAAAAAAAAAAATATTCCGCCTATGACAGGGAGCTACTAGCTGTCTATGCTAGTGTCCGATACTTTCGTCACTTGCTTGAAGGTCGTCAGTTCATCATATATACTGATCATAAACCGCTCACGTTCGCGTTCTCTCAGAAGTCTGATAAAGCTTCGCCGCGTCAGGCTATGCAAATGGATTATATAGGCCAGTTTTCAACTGACATACGTCACATCTCTGGTAAAGACAACGTTGTAGCTGATTTTTTGTCGCGTATTGACTCTATAGATTTTCACGCTTTATCAAAACTTCAAAGTGACATTAAACCCATTGAAGGATCGTCGTTGGATTAAAAAAAAATTAAATATTCAAATGTTGAAACTCCGATTTGGTGTGATGTGTCCACTGGCATTATTCGTCCATATCTTCCAGAGGAATTTCGTCGTGCGGCATTTGACGGTATTCACAAGCTCTCTCATCCAGGAAGAAAAGCTTCATTCAAATTACTTCAGCAACGGTTTATTTGGCCTTCAATGAAAAAGGATTGTACACCATATGGGTCAAGCAGTGTGTTGAATGTCAAAAGAACAAAATCACGCGACATACACGTTCGCCACTTGGCAAGTTCACGGATCCTACTGATCGATTTAAACATGTTCATATTGATCTCGTTGGTCCGTTACCACCTTGTAAAGGATTTACTTTTTTGTTAACTTGTGTTGATAGATTTACTAGGTGGCAAGAGGTTGTCCCTTTGATTGATTCGAAAGCTGAAACTGTTGCTAAGGCATTTCTTTCGACATGGATTTCCAGATTTGGTGTTCCAACGCAAATCGTTACTGACAGAGGGAGGCAGTTTCAGTCGTCGTTATTCACTGAACTTTCGCGGTTACTTGGTATTACACATAATTTTACTTCGGCTTATAATCCGAAAGCAAATGGTATGGTGGAGCGTCTTCATCGTCAACTAAAAATTGCTATTCGATGCCGTGAATCGATGAACTGGGTTGATTCTCTACCAACAATCCTTTTGGGACTCCGCACTTCGTTGAAGGAAGATTTGGGTTGTAGCGCAGCTGAACTCGTGTATGGCACTGTTCTGTCTTTGCCAGGAGATTTTCTCCCACAAGAAACAACATCGAATAACAAATCGGGTGGAGGTTTGCCATCGTCACATGATTTTATTACGAATTTACGCCGTACAATGAGGGAGTTAAGACCAACGCCTTCAAGATTGGCTAACGTGAAAGTTTTCGTTCATCCTGATTTAAAATCATCTTCGCATGTTTTTGTTCGAGAGGAAGGTATTAAGAATTCTCTAGAACCTCCTTTCACGGGACCACATCGAGTAATACGGAGATTTGATAAGACCTACGTTTTGGATTTTAATGGGAAACATTTAGACGTTTCAATAGATCGTCTTAAACCGGCATTTTTTGAAGAGACGAATATATCAACTGACGACGCCCCTTTTTCCGTTTCTGTGCCTTACCTTCCACCTAACACATCACAAAGTATGACCCTACCGCTACTTCCCACCCATACCAGGTCCGGAAGACGTATTAAGTACCCTTCTGTTTTTCGAAGTTACAGGGATTAAGGCCAATGTCCACTCCAAAAGTTGTGTTTCTGAGACAATAGATGGCGCTGAAAATATTCCTGGATTTTCTCTTAGGCTATTAATATTTTTTGAAATTTTCTAACGCAGATCTTCTTTATTTAGATAAACTTAGGGAGCTATCCAGACAAATTTCCAAAAAAATTTTCCGTGGAAATTTTAAATTTTCTATTTTTTGTAATATTCAAAAAAATTGGAAAAACGGGTACAGGACACATTCCTCTATTTATTTAAAGAATTTTGACGCCCTAAAAACGAAAATCGATCCATAAATTTCCGCGGAAACTCAAAATGTTCAAAATTTGGTCTACTTCAAAAGAAGCGCCGCGCCCTTCGTGTTTCCAAAGTGATGAGTCAAGACTCTTACGACCCCTTATCCCCTCCTCGCCCGTTCTGAAACTATTCATTCAACACATTTATTTCTAATTTTTCTTCTTTTATTTTATCTTTGCAAAAGCAACCTTCTGATTTTCACTTTGAAATTTAAAAAAAAAAAGTCCACCGGGCAGGGGTTATGTCCTTTCAATGGCTGACCGGTCATTATAAAAAGTACTAGTCTGGAGCTGGCCCCGACGGGAACTTCCTTAAAGAGAAGTATCTATATAGGAGGGGGAAGTATATGGGAGGAGAAGTATAACGGAGTGGGAAGTATGTGGGAGGGGAAGTATAACGGAGGGGGAAGTATAACGGAGTAGGAAGTATAATATGGGAGGGGAAGTATAACGGAGGGGGAAGTATAACGGAGGGGGAAGTATAACGAACGGGGAAGTATAACGGAGGGGAAAGTATAAGTAAGGGGAAAGTATAACAGAGGGGGAAGTATAATGGAGGGGGAAGTGAAAATGTTCTAAGTTTTTTTTGTCCGAAAAAAAAATTTTTTTTTTTTCAAAAATTTTTTTTTTTTTCAAAAAATTTTCAAAGTTTTTTTCGAAAAATTTTCCGGGTTTTCCTTTTTTTTTTTTTTTTTTTTCGAAAAATTTTCCAAGTTCTTTTTTTTGAAAAATGTTCTAAGTTTTTTTTGTCCAAAAAAAAAATTTTTTTTTTTTCAAAAAATTTTCAGTTTTTTTTGAAAAATTTTCTGGGTTTTCCTTTTTTTTTTTTTTTTTTTTTTTTTTTCGAAAAATTTTTTAAGTTCTTTTTTTCGAAAAATTTTCTAAGTTTTTTTTTGAAAAAAAAAAATTTTTTTTTCGAAAAATTTTCCGGGTTTTTTCTTCTTTTTCTTTTTTTCTTTTTTCTCTTTTATTTTTTTGAAAAATTTTAAGTTCTTTTTTTCGAAAAATTTTCTAAGTGTCGAGGTAGAAATAATGGGCTCTTTGGCCTAGGGATGTGCCTCTCGTAAAGGGTAGAAGTACGAAATTTCTCCCTACTAATAAAAATAGTAATTAAAAAGTGGCAATTTTTTTGCACCAAAATTCTTAAAAAATATAAGGAGTAATTGGTGAAAATTTGGTGAAAATCGGATTAACGGTTCGGCCGCAGCGAATTTTTTAAAATTTCAAACAGACATATCTCCGCCATTTTTTCGAAATTCAAAAATCCCCCTCGTTACATTCTTCTTCACCGGCTAAAGAAATTTGTGTGAAAATTTGGTGAAAATCGGATGAAAACTGTGGCCGTAAAGTGTTCCGGAAAAAAATGCTACGGACGGCCGGACGGCCGGCCGGCACCACAGACAAAGTTGAGATCGGTAAAGATCAATATTCGATTTGACCCTCCGGGGTCTGGAAGACCCTTCCCCAAAAACCCGACGTCGAGGGTATCGCAATAACTTCTTTAAGGAAGTTAAAAATTTTTTTAAGCACTAAAACCAAAACCAAAAAAAATTTGGACTAAAATTTTCAAAAATAAGTATAATTTCCCTTCTTTATAGATTCTCATCCTTTGTACATTCCCCTCCTTTATAGATTCTCCTCCTTTATGCATTCCCCTCCTACATAGATCTTTAATTTTTTCCTAACTTTGCAAAAACAACCTTCTGATCTTTCTTGAGCCAACTGTCCGCTTTATCGACGAATATAGATTTCCTTCATATTACTGAAACACAATGCTGAAAGAAAATTTGGTAGGTAACATGAATGTAGGTATTTTGGAGGGAAAAAAATGAATGTTTTTATTATCTCTATTTATTAATAAATTATCACTCAAATTTTCGAGACGTATCTCTCAGTGGCATGGAACGACATTGTCGCGGATCGACAAGTTCCGGCAAAAGATAATCGTCGAAAAACCTTTGGAGTTTCGGCAACATTTTTTCTTTCCAAAATGTTTCATCCCTTGGGATTTTTACAACCTTGTACATTTTTTCACTCCAAACAACTAAGTCGCAATATTGTCGATTAGTCACCTCCAGTTGTCCCTGGATCTGGTAAAAGTAGTCGTGCTTTTTGTTAAGATTGCCCTCCTTGTCTAAACAAAAAGCACGACAATTTTCTACAGCCTCTTGAAATGTTGAATTTCGGGCTGAATACGGGCATTTTACCTCCAGCAGCCCGTCATTGTCTACTAAAGAATCCGGCGACGCCGCAATGAACCCGAATTCCTTGTGGATAAACAACCCACTCTTGGACGATTTTTTCTGGATTATTATGCTTATATTGATTAATGGCGTTCACCTCATTTTCCTTACCATATTTGGTTGGAACTGAGGGAAGCCTTTTCCGTATAACAATCTATACACCAATTTTGCCGATGGAGTAGTAGGTTTTCTTCTGCATATTTCACCGAAATGAGAGGCGGTGAGTCTACTTCTCCTCTCATAATGCCAAAGATCGTTGTGGTGCTGTCCTCTTGTCATTTTTCTATTTCAAGAATAGTCGACGCTTCAATATTCAATTTACTCTTGAATAATTGAGCTGCGGCTTCGTATTCCGCTTTATCCATGTCCAGATCGGTGCAGAATGAGCCGTAATCCTTGAAACCGTCATTAATTGTTTTGGTCTTTTTTTTTGGAGGCTCCTCAGGATTTTTTCCTTGTCGCTGTTGAGCTAATTGCTTTCGGCACTTAATAAAGGATTTCTTGCTCTGCTCGATTGCTTTTTTTCTTTTTACGGCTGTTTTCTTTATAATGGATGGAGGGCTCATTCCCGTAAAAGTCTTCATTGACCTGTAGGTCCATGATGGGCCCATCTGGAAATCGAGTCCGGCCACTTTGCAACGGTGGCTATACGAGCCTTTTTTGCAACGGTTCACTTGTTTTCCTCCGCAGAATTTAGCGACGAGGGACATCAAATTTTCTGCGAGATTACTTGTTTCATTGTGGACAAGTCTGTGAGCTTTTCGGACCACAGGCTGCAAACACTCCTGCGTAAAATTGTAAGCAGCTAGGAAGCATCCAACTAGCTCACGTTCATTTTCTTTTTGTTGCAAAAATATTCTTTGCATTTTTCATGAATGCCAAAAACATGAGCCGGTCCGTTTAGTAGATCCTCTCTTAGTTCATTGGCGTTTTTAGAGGTTTCAGCAATGTGATAAATCGCATATCTAGCGTCTTTCTTCAACCGCATTACCAAACGGGGGGACATAATTTTCCGAACAGCCTGGGGAAGATTTTTTTGGGAGAAAAGAGCTTTGCAATAATTTTTTACAACATGATTTGCACATTCACTTTTTTGAATTTGAAGTCCATAAGGAACCATTTGACGGAGCTTAGCGAACACACTAGAATCGCCGTCTGCAATGAAGGTACGGTACTGGATGCCATGTATTTGGATCGATGTTTTGAAGGCATGAACCAGCATATCCGATTCCATTCCTTGTGAAGTACCATTCCAGTTTTTAAAACAATCGTCATGAACCGGAGGTTTTCCGTGTTTTTCCAGATATTGGCACATGCTACAATATTTGTTGCGTACGTCAATGTGGAGCAATTTGTTAGTGCGCTGACCAATAACACATGAGACACCCGAATTGGAAGTATACCTGTGGCCATGCGAACGGTGGGACCACCCGCCATCACCAATCACTGTGATAAAAGGCGTTGTGGGTATTGTTTTGATTTTATGTAAAGATTTTATCATTTTGTAAACAATGTTTTCGCGGTTCTTCGTGAGGGGAAGAAATTTGAAATCTAATTAAAATTTTTATTTTATAGAAACATAAACACTAAAATAACACTAAAACCGGAGATAAGCACTTTTTATAACTAATGTTTGGCAGGGCGGAACGCTCCCGCCTTTGAATTTTTACTGCAGGTACAGGTATCTATTAAAAGTATAGTATATGTATATATACGGATATATGTATAATAATAATAATAATAAAAATAATAATTACTTAGTTCAATATTATGAGAAATAGCTATAAGCTCTCAAGGTCACTTGAGTCGGGTGGAAATTCTCTTGATCGCAACGAGCAGTGAATTCCCTTGTCATCAGGGCTCAATTTTTTTTTGATTTTCACTTTACGACAAAACCGTTAGAGTTATTGAATTTTTTCTTTTTAGCAATACATCATTAAATTGGATGTATTTTTGTTCCTGTAGCTCACTTTTTGAATAAAATTTATTTTTAAAGTTTTAAAAACTTTAAAATTTAAATTTGAGATTTTTTTAAAAATATGCCTCTAGAGCTCCCTTAGTTTTTCTATAAAAATGATAAAAAAATTTGTTTGAGCAAAATCGGTCCACTGGTTCCGGAATAAAAGCTGTAAAACTTTTGGCATCTTCCATCTCACTCGCACACTTGGTGTGGACATTGGCCTTAAATTTATTTTTTTTTTTTTGGTAGGGGGAGGTAGTTGTAGCGGCTCGGTCCGCTACCATATGATTTATATATCAGATTCAGTTCAGTTTAAATAAAAGAATTCATACGAATTATTTCATACGAAATATTATTTCATCCGAAATATAATATTCGCTTCACAGGATGAAGATGAAGAAGATGAACCTTCAACAAATGCCATCAGAAGACTTAACGAACTAATAAATCATTTCCGATAATTAAAAAAAAGTTTTATTTACATTACACAGTCTTGAATGATCACAATGAAAGTAACGTTAGGGAAAAAAAAGAAAAATTTGACTTAAAACCATATCACATTTTTGATTTTTCAATTCTTATTTAAAGATTATAATTAGAGCGCGGATTTTCGTGCAGTTAAAAACAAAAAACGTGCAATATAAATGTCCAAACGTGCAAAAACGTGCAATAAAAAAGGTCAAACATGCGAAAACGTGCAAGTTAATTTTTTTATGTTGCGTACATATGTACCTGTGTATTTTCCCTGCTGCATATTTAATTCATTTACGAATTAATGATGAATGCATCGAGATTATGTTTTTTTAAGGATAAATAAAAAAATAAATTTTAAAAAACCAGCACAATAATTTTATTTAATACTCACAAATTCGAAAAAAAATTTATTAGAAATTAAAAAATAAAGAACATTTAAACGAAAGAAAATAACATTATAATTTGTTTAAAAAAATTTTACTCAACGTTGAACGAATTATAGTGTGTAACTACATACATTTCTAAATTGTTTTCAGTGAATCCGTAACGTCTATCGCTTAAAATTTGCTTAAGTTGGGAAAATGACCTTTCAACTTCAACACTCGTAATAGGGCATTGCTTAAACAACTTAGCAACTTGGGGTCGCTAAATTCTGTTACACACTCTGATGCATTTTCTCCATTTATTTGATTGTTAATATTTTTCAAAATTTCATAACCGGGATTTTTTTCAAAAACAGAGTTGAACTTTCCCAATACTGCTTTACCCTTAGGGTGTTCAATTTTTTTAAGACTTTCTCGAACTTCTTCTATAATTTTGATTTGTTCCTTTAAACTCAAGTTAGATTCTTCCAGTTTTTTAATAGCAAGGGGAAAAATGCGAAGTGTGCAGCAATTTTTGTGAGGTCTGAAATTATTAAAGTTGAATTTACAATATTTTTCACTTTAACCACAGATTGGGCGTCTTCCTCTAACTGGGATATTAAATTTTTATATGAAGGGAAGTTAGCACTGTAAAAAAGCGCCGCCTCCAGCCAAGTTCCCCATCTCGTCAACACGACATCAGGAGGCAATGGACACTGCATTACACTTTTGTACAGAGTTACTCGCTGGGGAGCTTTCAAAAATATTTTTTTTCCATTGTTTACTAATTTGTTGACTTGAGGAAATAGCTCCCGAATTTTTTCCGCAACTCTGTTCAAGCCATGGGCTACACAAGTTACGTGTATCATGTTGTGATAAAAAGATTTCAACGTAGCCCCGGTCTTCACCATATAAGGTGCGGCATCGCTGATAAACACCAACACTTTGTCTTGATAACTTAAGTCCGAAAAGAAAACTGACAAACTGTCATTGATAAACCGCGAAACTGTCTCACTATTTGTCCTATCCAAGATTTTACACGATATAAGGTAAGACGTAGACGGAGTCTCTGGGTGAAGGACACCAATTAATAACGAACAGATATAAAGTCCTTGCGTCGGTAGTTTCGTCCACCATGATGTATACGTAATTATCCGATATTTTCGTTTTAATTTTTTCTACTGTAGTTTCAAAACAGGTTTTCAAATACTTTTTACGAAGCGTACTTTCGTCGGGAATATTACGGTGTGTGTATTTTTTTAAAAAATCCCCAAAACATTGAGATTTCAACTTATACAGAGGTATGTTTGAGGCGACCATGGAATAGCAGAGATCAAAGAAAAAATCCTGCTGATCGGAAGACTTAGAGCAGCTTGCAGTAATCAACGTCTGCTTTTTTACAACTTTTTTCGAGTTTTCTTTATGTAAGCCTAACAGAGAGAATTTAAATTAATATTGCATTCGATTGGCTATGAAAGGTTCCACAAAAAATATTAACTTACTTGTTGAGCAATGCGCGTCTATTTGAGACTTCCGATCGCTTCCTATTTTTTTTTCACAGACCGAGCAAAAAAACGACTTCACCGTCGAATTTTAACCCAGGGCGATTCTCGATCCATCCCTTTAGTTTAGATGATTTATTTTCAGCAATTTTAGGCATCTTGATTCTTCGGATGCAAACGAACAACTGAATAATAAAACCATAAATGAAGGCAGAAAGGGAAACTTCACGTAAACAAAACACACTAATCCTCTTTTTACTCGATAAGAGTTCAAAGTCCGTTTTCTTCGAACTTAACGCTCCACCTATTGTTTGATTCTCTTTTAACTAGAAGTTTTAAAATAAAATTTATTTTTTTACAATAAATTTTGACCTGTAATATTATGAATTTTAGAAAAAACGGAAAAAAAAAAAAAAAGTGCTATAAACCTCAAAACGTGCAGAATCATGCAAATTACCCCAAAACGTGAAAAAACGTGCAAAATACCCCAAAACGTGCAGAAACGTGCAGTATAAAAGTTTGCTTAAATAACCTATTCGTTGTGATTCGGAAAACTATCTTAATTTCATCAATTTCTGAGCAGCCAATTAAAAGATGCAATTTGCACGGAATCCGCGCTCTTCTATAATAATTATAATTTATAATTATAAAATATAAAAATTTAAGGACTTCAAGTAACATTAAGATAGAGGAAATTCGACTTTATCACATTAAATTTCAATTCTCATTTACAGATTATAAAAAAAAATTAAGGAATTTAACTAACATACCTATGTATAGGTTAAAAAAATATATAAAAAAAAGTTACCAACAATAGAATTACAATACAAAATTACAAGGAGAAGCAACGATTTGGAAGTTCTTGGGTAAATTCAGAATGTTCTATCATGTTAAGTTCATTCTCCAATTTTAAAATTTTTAACTCCTCTAGATACTTTTGTCTTTCCATAATTTCTATTTGAAGTTTCAGCTTTTTGTTTTTTAAATTTTCAGTAACTTCTAAAAAAAATAAAAAGTAAATATATATTAAGAAAGGTAAAAAAATAAATAAATAAAAATTTGCAAAATAATAAAGGTTTAGTTCTACCATTCATGCTTTTTGGGCGCTTGTGGGCTTTCGGACCGCCGTTAGTGTCGATATCCTCTTCAATCGTTATATAGGAGTTAACTTGTTCTAGAACAACCAAAATTACTTCTTTAAAAGTACCTACACCCAATATTTAAAAGAATATATAGCAGTCATGCTTCTCCGGAGCTCGAGAAGCTCCTCTTCAGATGCCTTTTCGGATGACTTTTCGGACGGTGTGTTGTCAACTAAAAATAAAAATAAAAATAAGAATAGAGTGAGTGAAAAAAGTGAGATTAGTAAAATAGGTACTTGAGTCTGACACAATGGGAAGTACCCTCACAGATAACCCTCTTCCAATATCCGAAGAATTACTAGATGATGAAAGCAAGGAAAAATTTGATCAGGAGGTCTACACCCAAGTGTCTGGCAGGAAAAAAAAGAAGAAGAAGAAGAAAGCAAGAAAAAGAATAATAAACAATTTTTACTTGCTAAGTCCCAGCTCTCCGACGAAGGAATTCCTTCGATAATGGCTCTGTCTCGGCCAATTATTTCTAGAACTAATTCATCCACAGCATTAAATTTGCACTCAATGCCGCCCTTCGATCCAGTTTGATTGGCATTGTCAACTTTTTTCTGTAACATAAACATTTCATCCGCGGGACATTTTTTCCATTCCATCAATTAAGTACAACAATTTTTTTAAACAAATAATTATTGTTGAATGATATTAGTACTTACCATGGTATTTTTTCTAATGTTTTGCCAAAAGGTATCCCTCGTATAGCTGGCATCTTTTGTCGAGGGCACCAAACCGAAGGCGGTTGCTTTTGCGTGAATTTCCGCCCACACACGTTTTTTGTCCTCTTTCGTTATATTGGATGAAAAGGCACCCATAACAATATCTCTTTTCTCCCGAATTAATTTTAACACTTCCAACTTTAATTCATTTTTAATTTTCGTCATGATTTTTTAAGAAAACTAGTCGAAAACAAAGTAGGTAACAAACACTGTTGATAGTGCGAAATCTGAGAGATAAGATTAACGGTAACAGCACACATAACCTCACTTGTAGAACCAACCTGTAACTTGTAACTTTTGTACAATTGTAGAATATTATTTATGAAACTCTTGTATTTCTACACAGTGCATTACAGGTTCCTGTAACCTGTAGACTTGTACACCTGTACTTGTAGTTTTATGAAATAGGGCCCTGGGCGTCCACAGATCGAAGGCTCATATAGAACATAACAGAGCCATTGATGTTGAGCGCTCCAAAGCTCGATGGAGTGATGAGGAGATAAGAATGGTCGATGTACCAAAAACACCTGAACGGGAACGATACGCACCGACGAGGCGACCGATGCTTTAACGGCTTAACGGCTGAGGCTGAAGTTAAAATGAAAAGGCTTCGACAAGAAAGGAGCATGAACAAAAAACAACGCATTTTAAAAGCGTGGGAGTCTTACTTACATACAAAACAAAATTACGCGCTTTGAATACTTCTCGATGATCGGGGAGAAGTTTTGTCTTTCTTAATTCTTAATTTGATGGCAATTTTTTTTTTTTTTTTTTTTTTTTTTTTTTTTTAATGGCCTTACCATATGGTATTAGCCAGCAACTTTTTATTTTATTTTATTATTTTTTTTTTTTTTTTATGTTTTTTTCCTGTTAATCACTTTCCAATCACTCACAACTGCCTCCCCATCCTAGAAACGAAATCCCACAGGCCCCTGTACACATCCCCTCGCTCCGTGGCAAGGAGAGAGCCAAGGTTTGGCGGTTTCACGATCTCCCGAATATTGTAAATACGGTCCATGAACTGGGACCGCTCCTCCTCATATTCCGCACATTCCATGAGAATGTGCTCTAGGTCCTCTACTACATCGCAAGTCTCACAATTTGGGCTCTTTTTGTGAAATTTTATTAAGGTACGATCCACACACGCCATGGTTTACACGGAGTCTGCCGATCGTGGAGAAAAAATTTTTTCTGGGAATATTAAGTGTTGTCTTTTCGTTAAAAATCTTGATCCAAGGTGCCGTGCGTACTTTTGGAAACAAGGACGTATACCGCTTTCCTGTCGTTGACGTTTCGTACTTTTTCTGCCAATTTTTCTGAACAATCACTTTGAACTTCGAGAAAGCATCAGATAGAGTCAATTTGACATTTAATGAGGAGCCTATTGAGTGCGACTTTTTTGCCAGATGGTCGACCATCTCGTTCCAGGACACTCCTGAGTGTCCCTTAACCCAACATATCGCTATTTCTTTCCCCGCATCTTTTAGATTTTTCAAGTTTCTAACCAGCTCTATAATTAGGTAATCACATCGAGCATTTCCACTAAAATTTTCCAACTGTTTTACGACACTGAGGCTGTCCGAGAAAATAACGAACTTTTCATCCTCCGACTTGCTGCAAAAATCCAGAGCCTTTAGGATGGCAACCCCCTCAGCTGTATATATGCTCGCATTTTTTGGAAGACAGTAGAGCTCTTTATGTTTAGTGTTTATGTCAACAAAGGCGCACCCAGTACTGCCATCCATCACGGAGCCGTCCGTGAATAGAAGACGATAGTTTTGGAATAGGCTAACTACATCGGATTTAAACTCCTTGTCGGCCATTGTCGGGGGATATTGCGAATAATCCTTAAGAGTTACATACGTCGCAACGGGAGCTGTAAAATATGCATAATCAAGCGTATATATTGGGGTAATTTTACTATGATGGACATGGTCCATGTCCTTGGCTACTTGAAGGAAGATCTCCACCAAGAGAGGCACTTTCTTCTTTTCCCAATACCTGGTGGTCAGGATCTTTTGAGATAGAAAACTGAGCTTTTTCAAGTTTATACTGTCTTTTCTTAGTAGTTTGTAAACGAATTTAGCTCCTAGTAAACTTCTTTTATCATCAAGTGGGATCTCACAAGCTTCTGCTAATAAGGCTTTAATTGGGGTACTTGGGAGCAGACCAAGAACCCTTCTCAGACATTTATTTCTGAATGTATCGATTCTTTTGTTTACTGAGACGGGTGCTTTGGCATAAAACAACGAACCAAAATCAATGGTAGCTCTGATCGTCGAGCGGTAGAACAGCAGACCTACAAATGGGTCGGCGCCCCATTTATTGCTGGTGAAACTGCAGAGGATGTTATATAATTTTTCACATCTATCTAACATTTTTTCAATGTGCGATGTCCACCTCAATTTCGTGTCAATATGTAACCCTAAGAATTTAACTTCGTTTACAACCCTTAAATTGACGCCTGACATTACTACCGACGAACCAAGGTCTAATTTTCGCTTTCGTGTGAAAGGGCATAAGATTGATTTGGTAGGCGACATCTCCAAGCCATTTTCAGCTAACCACTTCATAATAGATTTCAACGCTACGTTTAGGTGATCTTTACAAATTTCGAGCTTACTGTCAGAGGTGTATAGGCAAACGTCATCGGCATATTGAATAATCCTTACGTTATCTGGTAGGACTGATTCAAGGTCCGACGTGTATATCGTGTAATATGTGGGACTAAGAATTCCCCCTTGGGGCAAACCTTTGTATGACCTATGAGGACCGATGAGATCGCCATTTATATTGAAAATTATTTCCCGATCTGAGATAAGTGCAAGAATGTTCCCAATTAACCTTTTTGGCATTCCCAACCTAATGAGTTTGTCCCTTAGAATACTTAAGTCTACATTGTCGTATGCACCTTGAATATCCAAAAACAGAGCAAGTACCGATTTTTCGTCCGAAAACGCCAAATTAATGTCAAGAACGAGCTGTGCTTAGGCATCCAAAACTGACCTGTCCTTTCTGAACCCGTGCTGACTTTCAGGGAGATTCCCTGAGTTCTCCAGCCACCATTGAAGTCTATTTTAACCATACGCTCATACGATTTTTGTACGCAGGATATCAATGATATCGGGCGATAAGAAGACGAGGAATCCATTGGCTTTCCAGCCTTGACGAGTAAAGTTACTAGTGATTTTTTCCATTTATCAGGGACAATCATTTTCCCCCAAAAATCGTTAAATAAAGCTAATAACATGGTTTTATGTTGTGCGGGAAGATTAAATAACATGCTATAGTGTATTTGGTCTAAGCCTGGGGCAGTGTTGTTTGACGACTTTAAAGATGATTCTAGCTCCCCAATAGTAAACGGGGCCGACAAACTATTATCCATATTGTCCTCTTCCCAGTTCATGATACGAAGGAAAGGAGATGGGCCAGGTGGGCACAGTTTTTTGATAAATTCCTCAATCCATGGACCAACGGGTATAGATGGAGACGAGGGAGCGAAAGATTTTTTGATAATTTTCAACTTTTTCCAAATTGTTGTAATATCCGAACCACGTTCGAGCGTAGTGCAAAAAGCAATCCACGAATCCCTTTTGGCAGCTCTGATTACCTTTTGAGCCTCTCTTTCACTTTCTTTGTATTTGTCATAGTTTTGCCGTGTTGGGGACCTTAAGAATTCTTTATAGCATTTTTTCCGGCTTGATACAGACACCGTCACTCTTTCGTCCACCACGACTTTCCTCTGTAGAAAGATGTGTTGCCCCTATTCTTTATCTGAGGTATGCTCTTCATGCAAGCGTTAAATAGAGATGTTTCAAAATCCTCGTAATTTTCATACTCCGTATTCTCTTTACTCGCTAGGCATGCATTTAAATTTTTTTGATATTCGTCCCAATCCGCTTTTTTAGTGTTCCATAACCTACTCCACCTTTTGGCTTTTTCTATACCTAGTTCATTCAAGGAAAACAAGATAGGAAGGTGATCAGAACCCATTGGGTCCTGCATAACTTCCCAGCTAGACTTAAAAGATAAATCCGCAGAGACGAGAGACAAGTCGATTGCCGACTTATTCATCCGCATCGGGGAGGGAACAAGTGTGGGCGAGCCGTCGTTTAAGTATATTAGGTCGTTAGAATCTAATGCTTCCAATAGCGCTCTCCCTTTTGCGTCCGACCAACTCGAGCCGAAAGCCCTGTGATGGACATTGAAGTCTCCCGCAATAACACAGGGTTTTTTAATCGTTTTAAAAAACTTATCCCATTCACGAGTCGAAACGTTATTATTACACCCGTTATATACGCTGACCAGCGTAAGCACAGGAGATCCTTTTGACATTATATGTGCCCCGATGGCCACCAAATCTTTAATGTTGTGTTTAATAGGTGTTTCTACAAATTGTAAATTATTTTTAAGAACCAGCCCAATGCCTCCGTAGGAGTCACTTCGATCGAGACGGAGAAAATTATAAGACGAAAATCTGCACCGAACATTACCACAAAGCCATGTTTCGGATAAAAAGGCTATATCAATATTTTTCGAGTCCAAGGTGCGTTCTAGGGATCCTTTCTTAGGTATTAGAGATCGGACATTCCATTGTAAAATCTTTAAATTAGGTGGAGAATCCATAAAAAATTTTGTGTGTTACTCATTTTGATTGAAATAATCTGTTTCCATATATTCGTATTTATTATCATTGATTCTTGTATCTGGTTTAGTTTTGTATTTTTCGTTGAAGTATCGTACTTTATATTCCTCGTCTTTGACTAATTCGTATAAGGCCGAGCCTATGTGGTCGACGATTTCTAAGTTTGAAAGCTTACCCTCTTGAATGGTTTTAGTTAGAGAAGTTAGTTTTGATAAGTATTTTTCGACATCGGATGTCGAGTGTGGGTTTCGAATGGGGTTACGGGGATGGTCTTTCGAAATTTTCGGCGCTTCTTTGCCACTTGGTCTGGACTCTTTTAATTGGGGAAAACGGGTGAATGTTCGTCGGAAAGCTCGACGGGGAGGATTTGCTTTCGGTTGCGAACCGAGCTGAGGGAAGTCTTCCTCGTACTCCCGGTCAGTGGCCATATTGTTCAGAACGTTAAATTTATTGAAAGAAACAATGGAGGCATATGATGTCTCGATCTGCCTTTTTCTATTATCTTCAGACAACTTTTGATAATATTCGCACTTTCTGTCAGTTGAAAGGTGGTCAAGACCACAGTACAAACAGCTGGGTTTTTCTTGAGTGCACTCGGTAAGTGGGTGTTCTTCCCCACATTTAGGGCACCTATGTTTGCTTCGACATTGGTTCGCAATGTGGTTAAATCGTAAACAATTTGAGCATTGTCTAATCGAGGATACATATGGCCTAACCGGACAATAGCCACTGTAAATAGTGACCGCCTCCGGTAATTTTTGTCCCAAAAAGGTAACAACACAAGTTTCCAAAGGGGTAACTTTAGTTTTACCGTCTGGTTGGGTTTCGTGTTTTTTAAGACGCTCGACGACTATAGGTACGGGTGTATTAACGTTGTTTTTTATTTCTTCCTCTGTAAAATCCGTATCTATGAATCTGATCACACCTTTTTTCTTGATTAAGAAGTCAGGTATGTACGTGAAGAGATTCTGTTCCTTTAAGATTTGGCATTCAGTAAGATAATTCGCAGTTTCCCTTGTGTTAGTGGTTATCTTAACTCTATTTTTCCCTCGAACCGAAATGCCGGTTATAGTGTTAGAATTAAATTTAGGGTCTTGGAACAGCCAGCGGCCGAATAAAATCGGACGTGCTTTTCCAATATTTTTGTTTATTCCTTCGACAAACACAAAAAATGGTCCCTGTGCTATATCGTCATCAAACCGATTTTTCTGTAAGTTAACTCTAAATTGTTCTTGCTTTTGCTTTTTCACATCCTCTAATTCTTCTTTTGATACAACATATGATTTAAACGCTTTGAACTTAACAGAGTCTTCATGCTTTCTTTTGTTGTTTTCATTTGCAACTGGACGATAGTCAAAAACTTCATCAATAGCTCGAAACTTTTTGGTTTGGGCTGAATTAGCAGCCTGATTTTTTATCTCTTCGCCCATACTCAGGGTTTTTGCCCAAGATATGGGTCGAAAGACAACAAATAAAAGGTCCCTCCCCTCGGGGGAGAAAGGAAAGAAAAAGAAAAATTAAAACTAAATTAAATTATAAAAAAATTTTCTTCGTAAAAATATGTACAATCTGAAAAAGACACGCTTAATCCGTAACAAAATCAAACGATAGTCCTTATCTAAATTCCTTCAGAGCGAACCGTGGTGTTGACAGCTCGAAGGTCAGAGCAAGACTGGGCAATATTAAAAATGATTTATTACTTAATGACTACTTGATGAAATCGAATTCGAAATTTTGGAGGGACCGCCAGCAACGTTGCCACGTTTTTGCACTTATGAATAATTCGTCCATTTGCTCATTTGACGAGCCCATTTCAGTATTTGCGCTTATGATGATCTGCCCAATGTTGATCCATACTTAAAAGCATTAGAAAACTAAGATTCATACCTATCTATTAACACATTAAAATTGAATAATCAATTTTTGTTTTCATTTTTACTGGAACTAACTAAAATGGCGCCTTCGAAGCGGAATACGAAAAGTACCGAAGTCCCTCAGAGAAAACAGAAAAAATCGGCCAAAAAGGAGGTCCCCTGTCGGAAAAAGAGAACGAAACAAAACGATCACTCCGACGAAAAAACTCAACTAAAACTACCCGAAAACAGAAATGTTAACTGTAGGGGAGACCGGGGCAGGTTGATACGCGGGGTAGGTTGATACAGTGTGTCCTGGGCGCGAAGTTTTTTATTACGCACCAAAATCATGTAAACAAATTGTCTAGAACGTTCTCCTCGACTTGCCTCCGCACGCTCGGCACCCCACGCCTTTCACCCCACCCTTGATAAGAGAATAACTGTTTTTCACCCTTCGGAGTAATTTATTTTGATCCGCTTTGAGTGAATTTTTCAGCATCTTAAGCATTTCGGATCGTTTTCAAATTTGTATTTTTGGATTCAACAAAGAAAAGGCAAGTAGAATCTGTTTTATTATTTTTAAAATATTAGTTTTTTATGATAGTTTTTAAATAATAACTTGTTGAATTCCCGACGGGGCACGTTGATACAAATATCGTGGGGCAGGTTGATACGGTCACCATGCTGTATCAACCTGCCCCGTAGTTTTTTTACTTCTTATTTTCGATTTTTATTTTTTATCTTGCAGAATGGTTCGTAACTACCGTCGAAAGACTGATCGGATATCAGCAAGTCCATTTTGTCCAGAAACCATTTTGTTAGAAATGGACCGTCAGGATGTGTGGGAACAGCTCATCCTTCTGGGTGGATGACTGCAGAGTCCTTTTTAAAATTCATAGAGCATTTTCACCTCCATGCAAAATCTTCGATCGAATCAACATGTCTGTTGATCCTGGACAATCACGAGTCACATTTATCGATACCAGTCCTTAATTTCTGTAAGACAAATGGAATAATTTTGCTTTCGTTTCCCCCGCACACCACCGATCGCCTTCAGCCACTCGACCGATCAGTTTTTGGCCCTTTTAAGAGGTATTACTTCAGTGCAGCCGATCAGTGGATGACGAACAACCCAGGGAAGACGATAACGATTTATGATATTCCAGGAATCGCAAAAATTGCATTTCCCAAAGCGACGACACCGGTTAATATTTTATCAGGATTTTCGGCGACCGGAATCATGCCATTCAACCCAAATATATCACTGAAGATTTAAGACCTTACCCTAAAGTTAGATAGTGATTGAAAGTACGTTATTTTTAAAAATAAACCATTTAAAAATTACTTTTAGTTTTGTATCATCCTACCCCAGCCATGTATCATCTCGCCCCGCATACGGGGCATTTTGATACAAATTGAAAATTTTTTTTAAACTGAAAAATAATCTAAAAAGCAAAATTTTTTTAAGTTGATAAATTTTTGGGTGGTATATGAACGTTTACTTAATGTTAATAAATTTTTTCGAAAATTTTTTTACCATAAGGAAAATTTTTAAAATTCAAAAACAAGTGTATCGTTTAGCCCCGGTCTCCCCTATTATTCGTGAAAGAAATAAAATAATTAGTGCTTTAAAAACTTCGTTTATTCTTGTCACATTGCCCGCCAAGCAAACAATAAACCTCCTCGCTGGTTATCTCCCAGACTATTCCATCTAACATAATTTTCCTCAACATCTCCCCTTTCAAGTTAACTGAAATTTTACAATTTACAATTTACAAGTTTTTTTAAGTTGCAAGTTTCATTTTACAATTTTATCTCTTTATATTTAAGTTACATTTACAAGTTTTACATTTAGTTTTACATTTACAAGTTTCATTTTAAGTTACATTTACAAATTTTACATTTAGCATTTTTTTTTTTATCTCTTTTTTTTTTCTCTCTAAGTTACAGTTAAGTTAAGATACGGTTGAATCTGGTGACGGTTTCTTCTTACAGTCCCTTTTCCAGTCTCGATTATGTATGAACGGGGTTCGTTTGCAGCGGCAGTGATTTTGCCTCTCCTTTTTAGATCTGTAATCCATACTTCATCTCCAACTGACAGAGGGTTTAGTTCATGAACCCCATGCCTGCGGTCGAAATTTCTTTTTGAGTTTTCTTTATAATTTTTTTCATTTTTACTACTTTGTCAAGATCAGGTTTGCCCACGTGAATGCTGGGTAGGTTGTCTCTCAGGTTCCTTCCGAAGAATAGCTGTGATGGGCTATACCCGTTTGATGAGAGTGGAGTGTTCCGGTAAGCCAAAAGAGCCATATGTGGATTTTCACTATTTTTTTTTCAAAATCGACTTGACAATCTTCACTGCGGCTTCGGCCTCCCCATTGCTTTGGTGGAAATGAGGGCTGCTCGTGGAGAGTTTTACTCCATAATCTCGTAAAAACCTCTGAAAATCTGAGTCGTGGACAGTGCTGAACTGTGTCCCACTGTCAGTTCGAAGTTCAACAGGGATGCCATATCTACTAAATACCTCTTTGCAGTGAATAATTACCTCACTGGAAGTAAGCTTCTTCATTGGCCAATATTCAAAGAATCTGGAGAAATAATCGATTATTACGCAGAACCATTTCCGTCAAACTTGAAGAGGTCCATGGCGACATTTTCCCATGGTCGACTAGGAAGCTCTGTAGGAAGCAATGGTTCCTTTTTATTAAGGCGACATTCAGTGCATGTCGGGCACTGACGAACAAGCCTTTCGATATCGCTTGAGAGGCCTGGCCACCACATACTGTTTTTGCTCTCAGCCGGCATTTCGTGGTACCAAGGTGTCCCACATGGATTCTAGTCAGCATTTCTTCGCGCAGGTCATCAGGAACAACGAGTCTTGCTCCTCGCAATAAAATATCCCCTACAATGCTTAATTCATCTCTGATTGGGAAGTAAGGTCTCAGCTCCAGTGGCAATTTTTCTTTGTCAGGCCATCCTTTGGAGGTATATTCAATAATTTTCTGGAAAGTGGCACTTCGTTTTTGTGACTCTGCGATTCTAATGACGTTTGAGTCAGTCGTTTGGATGGAGGCCGACGTGATTGTCTGGATAAATACCTCCATTTCACTATTTAAATCATAATCTTCTTCTTCTTTGAGAGGGTTTCTTGATAAACAATCAGCTGCAGCAAGATGTTTGCCAGGCACATAAATGAGTTGATATGAGTATCTCATAAGTCGCAAACGCAAACGAAGCAATCTGGGAGTCAAATCGTCTAAGTTTTTTGTTTTAAGTATTTTTAACAGGGGTAAGTGATCTGTTTCGATGGTAATCTCTTTTCCAAGTACATATTCTTTTAGTTTATCGCATGCCCATGCAATACCCAGAGCTTCCCTTTCTATATTTGAGTAATTTTTCTCGGCTTCAGTCAAAGATCGTGATATAAAGGCCACAGGGCGTAGTTTCCCGTCAGATTGTTTTTGAATGAGAGTCGCTCCCAATCCCTGTAAGGACGCATCAGACGACACTATTGTCTCTAATTCGGGGTTGTAAAAGGCCAATTGCGGACTTGAAAGTAGAAGTTTCTTTATGGTTATAAAAGCGTTCTGTTGAGGCTCCTCCCAGTTCTAGGTGTTCTTATTTTTTAAGAGATCATGTAGAGGCGTCAGTATTTTTGCACGGTTTGGTATGTATTTTCCTAAGAAATTTAGCATTCCTAGGAATCGTTGTACTCCTTTAACATCCTTGGGGATAAAATTTTTGATTTGAATGGCGGGACGGACACACGCTTTTGCTGTAAATACAGTTGCCTTTGAGGCACTTCAATTTTTATCTAATGTTACTGATCTTACGTACCAGGGAGCAACCTCAGGTATTAATACCTCAGTTACCAACAATTTTCTAACGCCCCTTAATGTTGGAGGTGGCGACGCTACTTCTATCCATAACTGCTTCCAGACTCTGGGCAGCAGTGTCCAATCAGAAATTGGGTTTTTAACCAGACATTCTATTTACACCATGGTCACTGCTAGTGACTTAGCATTCACCAGAATATACCGTAACCTCATTAACGGACTTGGTTCTAACTATATACCAGATATTGGTAGATATATTGACAATGTACTATATGCACCAATGGCTAAATTTTACACTATGTCTATCGGCACTGGGACTATGCCGACTTGCATTAATAGTGTACGTATACCATTTAGTGCTTTCGTTCCACAGGGAGATGATCCCGATGCAACTTTGCTTTTGGATGGTAAAGACCTTCTCTTGGTAGTTAGGGGCGCTTATGCCGGAGACGTGACTATACATCCGAGCCTGGGTAACGGCAGGTTCTATTTTAATAGAGTAAATAGAACTTCATTCGGCACTTATTCGCATACTGATGCTGGAGTAGAAAATTTGCAAATAACTCATAATGGCATTCTCGGCCCGCTTTCCACCGATGGAATTTTTGATTTTACTAAAAGAATTGAATATTCCGACAAGCCATCTAATACTATTCTGCGATTCACGGGTGAATTTAGGCCTGAATCAAGCGATCAACAGTGGTTAAGCGCCTACACTGACAACGATTTTGATATGCACATATATCCAAGCTCTAACTGTATTATTACAGAAGAGGAAGACTTTGGATCTTATTAATTCAATAAATCCTGTTTGGACGTTCATCATTAATTCTGATAGAACTTTAACGCAAGCTGCGAAGACCCAGCTTTTGCAGCGTAACGGTTTATCCATCTTTTCTGCTTCTACTGGAAGACTCCTAGCCAGCGATGAGAACTACGAACTTGGTCAGGCGGGTGTCGGGAAACGTCACTTCGTTGACTATTTAGCAACATTATATGGTGCTATAGTTCTGTTAGTGTTTAGAGATAATTATACTTAACATCCTTGGGAGGCTCCATGGACGAAATAGCCTTTACTTTGTCTTCGTCAAGATGTTGCCCGTTTGCTGAGAGAACATGGCCCAAAAATTTTACACTTGTCGCCGAAAATGTGGTTTTTTCAGCGTTAAGCGTGACGCCAGCTTCGACCAATTTTTCCAAGACATCTGCGAGACATTTGTCGTGATCTTCCTGTGACGCTCCCCATACTAAGATGTCGTCCATGTGAACAATACAATTTCTTTGGCCGTTAAGGATCTGGGGGTACGGTTAACTAGGCGAAAAAGGCGTCAGCTCGGCGACGAGCCCACTTTTTCACCATGTTAACTGGGCGAAACTTTTAATCCCCTCGTTCGCCCAGTTAACGTTTGAGAGAAAATACGGGACGTTAGCTGGGCGAAAGAAGTAAAACCTGAAAAAAAACGTGAACTCGACGACGGAGCAACTTCAAACGAAAGCTAAGTAATATTTTAGTCTTAGTTGCCTGGCATGGCTTCCCCCAAAAGTGAAAATCGAATAAAAATAATGTACTCTTAAAAAGAAGTTATTGTTATGTATATTATTGTCATCGTAAAATAAAAAAATTCGTCAATCGAGATTTTCCGTTCCTAGTCGTGCAAAAGACCCTGGTCGTTAATAAAACAATAATTTATTGTAAGTAATATTGTATGTACCTTATTTATCTGATGGGTTTGTTGCTTTTCGAAACTGATGTCACGTAGTCCAAAATCGTTATTTCATCATTATATATTTCTTGATTATGCCTTCGATGAATTCTTGTTATATATATAATTATTATTCCATAATTATTCCTTTTTTTGAATCGTTGTGCCATAAAAATTTTTCCTTCTTTGGTTACCGAATTCAATGTGGATATAGTTTCATGGACTTCGATACGTGATTTAGGAAGTTTCGGCCTAAGGACCGCCCGGGCACGCTGCGCGGATCTTGTAACCAGTCTTATATCAATTTTAGTGAACCCATCTAAATTCTCCGTTCTCAGCAATTTTCTTGGTCTTTCATTAATGAGGTCATCCTAATTACAAAAAAAAAAAATTAAATCCACCAAAAATCCGTGTAAAAATAATCTTTAGAAAAAATCCGTCTAAAAAAACCTACCTGGACTGATTTTCTTTTTAAAGAATTGTTGACGGCCTGGCGACGTAAAATTTTCGCGTCTTCTTGAAAATGATTGTGGCATAAATCGGCTTCAATCATCTTTTCATTTTGTAATTTTATTCGAGCTGTACAATTTTTTCTTACACATCGATATGCCGAAACTCCGTCCCGCAAATTTACGTCAAATTTAAATTTATGACCGCTTACTACTTTTAAAACTTTGCCTCGTTGGCTAAACATTTCTGTTACTATTCCTTCCATTTCACAAATAGGACAAGAAACTGACTAGATAAATTTTCCTTGGAAGTGAAGAGAGATAATTAACATTATAAACGGACTCACTAAATCGACAAAGGAAGAATCGGTGAATAAAGTTAGAAACATGAATCGACCTCACGATATCCATTCGCTTCGGGTATTTACAGGCTTAACCGGACATTTCGAGCTTTTATTCCGAATTATGCCGATATCGTCCGTCCGCTGGATCGTCTAAAGCAAAAAGAAATAATAAATTCTATTGGTCGGATGAGGCAGAAAAAGCGTTTGTAACTTTAAAAGAAAAAATTACATCGAATCCAATTTTGCAATTTCCGGATTGGGATTTACCTTTCGAACTTTGTACCGACGCATCACATTACGGTTGTGGAGCTGTTCTTTATCAACGAGACAATTCGTTACCAAAGAATCGTCAACTTCGAGTCATTGGATATTTTCTCATACGTTTGATGCCGCTCAATTGAATTATTCGGTAACCGATAAAGAAGCTTTAGCTGTCGTGGAAGCGATTAAATATTTTCGAACATATCTGGAAACACGTGAATTCACGGTACACAGATCATCAGGCTCTTTCACATCTTCTCAATCTAAAAGAACCGAAAGGTCGCCTAGGAAGATGGCAGGTATTCCTGATGACTTATAATATCAAAATTTCTCATCGAAACGGTAAAGAATTGGAAGATGCGGATGCGATTTCTCGTTTATGTCTCTCGGTAGAAATCAAACCTTTTCCTATATCGAATCAAATATCAGAAAAAAGAATATCCATTGGTTTAGACACCTTCTTTCAATTGAAAAGGGACAGCAAATTTTTCGTACGAAACAGAATCAAAAATTTGCCCAGCCAAAGAAACAGCTTCTTCTTTTGAAAAGATTTTTGACTCATTCAACTCGATGCTGTTGTTCACATTTTTTGGTTTATTCTCTTCATCTTTCGTTTCCAACGATAACTTGAATCCCAATTTCGATAGCGTTTCGATTCCTAAAATGATATCAAAAGAAATCTTTTCCGAAACGTGAGCTTTATCCAGCACATATGAATCGGGTCCATTCGAAATTTAGATTTGAATAGAATTTGGAATTTTTTCAATCGAACCGTTAAAAGCTTCAGAACGAGAGGATCGGAGTTGGTCAACCAATTGTTTTGATCAACAACACGTTTATGTATTAAATTTACATTTGCTCCCGTATCTAAAAGTGCTGTTAAAATTTTACCATTTATAGCCATTTTAACTGTAGATAAATTTAATCCGAAGTATGAAGAAATATCATTTATTTGAGATGAATCGCCTTTTGAGATTTTGAAGCTTTTGAATTTTTGAATTTTGGTACGAATTTTCCAGCTGTTACGTTCGATTTCATTGATTCGTAAATTTTAAAATTTCTCTTCAAATCATCCAAAGTTTTCGAGGTGTATAAAATAGTTTTATTTTGAGGTGAATCCTGAATCCCGTTGATTATATAATGAATAATTGACTCCTCGTCAAGATCACCGTTTTTCGCTATGTCTATCATATTCATATAATACTGAAGAAAAGTTTCTTCATTCTTCTTTGAACGATTTAACAGACGCGAATGAATTTCGTGGCTACAATAATTTTGTTGAAATTCGTTTTTAAGTGTTGTTTTTAGGTCTTCAAATGTTCGGAATAGATCTCTTTGTGCGACATCTCTTGCTAGACCAGCTAGGAAGTTTTTAGCATAGACCAACTTTCTAATGCCTTCCAGCCCATCATAGCTGCCAAATCGTCATATTCCTTTATCCATCTTACAACCGAATAACATCCTCGCCAGTGAATTTCCTCATCATATTTTCAAGTTCCTTAACATTGAAAACGGGAATTGAGGAACATTCGACTTGTTTACGAGCAATACTCGAACTGTTGGCTGCTGTAACTGCAGACTCCGAAGAAAAAGAAGACGTACTACCAAAAGCACTCAGTTCTTCTAAATTTTCTTTTTCGAGTCCAAGTACAGAAAGCAATGTATTAACTAGTTCTTCTTTCTTACCTCGTAAATCGAAGTTCACTTTCAATGCCTTTAAAGTGGTTCTAAGCTCCTTTAAAGTCATTTGTCTAATTTGAGAGGATTCTAACATCTTTTTTTCCGACTGCGCCAAAATGTAAGTTATCACTTTAAATATTTTATTTAGAATGAATTAAAACATATGGGTCATTACATTAACGTTGTGAATTAGTAGTGTTATTTGTAAATATTTTTAATAGAACATTCTTCCAAAATAGCCCTTTCGCCGAGTTAACGTTTACTATTTAAAATATCTTTTCGCCGAGTTCACGTACCGTTTTTATATCTATCGCCCAGTTAACTTATTTTTTTTTTTTGGAGGTGGCTTATAGAACCCAATTAAAAAAAAAGGACCGGATTAGTGACATCGGCCTCTCTCGCCGAGCTAACATGCACCCAAGGATCTGGCATATTCGCCTTTGGAATACCTCAGGCGCTGACGTTATGCCAAAGGGTAGTTTTAAAAACTTAAATCTACCAAAGGGAGTCAGGAACGATGTCAGGTCTTGTGATTTTTCGTTTAATGGAATTTGCCAAAACCCATGGTTAGCGTCAAGTTTAGAAAAAATTTTTGCTCCAGCAATCTGAGCTAAAGTGCTGTCAATGGGCAATATCGGATGGAACTGCCGTTTGACATTCTCATTTAAACGGCTCAGGTCGACACAGATCCTAATGTTTCCATTCTTTTTCGGTACCACCACTATTGGTGCGCACCAATCAGTGGCTTTTTCTACTGGAGTGATAACTCCTATTTCTAACATTCTTTCAATCTCTTGTTTAGTTTTCTTAAATAGAGGAAGAGGAATTCTTCGAGGGGTCGTAATCGCAAATGGCTGAGCGTTATGTTTTAACTCAATTTCATATTCATCCCCCAAATTCCCAAGTCCTTTGAACAGACTGGGATATGGAGGGCCAATCCGCAAACCCGATCCTTGCCACTATCGAGACAATCCGAGTTTCTCGATGGCTGGTCTACCCAACAAAGGTGTAAGACATTTATCAGATACATAAATGTTTTCGTCACAAATTCGGTTTTTGTATTGGAGGCTAGTTTTTATCACTCCTTTTATCGAAAGTTCATTTCCATCTGGCCCCAAAGTTTCTTGCAAGTATTTCCAGTCGGATTTTTTTTTTTCAGTTTTATGTCAGCCGGAATAAGCGAGACATCGGCTCCTGTATCAATCCTGAAAGTGACAAGATCTGACCTATTGAGCAAAATGTCGAGTGACCAACGGTTACTTTGAGTCGACCTAAGTTCGGATAAATTTCCGACAAAGCCATCGTCTGACTGCTTATCGTCATCCACAATGTTCCGGACCAATGTTTTGGTTTTACAAACTTTGGCATAATGCCCTGACTTGCCACAGTTGTTACATTTTGAATTCCTCGCT